>JAADWV010000199.1:0-54535 GCA_023336295.1 Pythium folliculosum
CACCAACCGAAGGAACGAAACACGCGCGGGGGAATGTCATCTCATGGAAGCGGAGGCGGTGGCGCACGCGCGGCCGTGACGCGTGCGCTGGAGAATCTCACGCGCGCGGGCAAGTGCGAGAGCGTCGCGACGGGCCGCCACGCCCGGTTCCCGCCTCCAGGGCTGCGGCTCGTGGGCGACAAGCACGAGCTGCAGCAGCCGCTCGCGCCCGCGCACGTCCAGGCGATCACGCGACGCGCGCGCGGCTCGCGGGCGCGCGGACGCGGCAAGCCGACCACGTGGGAGCTCGCGAGCGACCAGGTCGAGCTGGTGAATCACAACTGGGACGAGTTTGTGGACGAGCTGGTCGACGAGATCCGCGCGCCGATGGGCATCGCGCCGGACGCATCGATTGACGCGACACTGCGCTGCGTCTTGCTCCACACCCAAGGAGGGCGCTTTGACGAGCCGAGCGATGAAGTAGACAGCGACGAGGAGAGGGGCTTTGCGACGCTCGTGGTGGTGCTGCCCGGCGACTTCCAAGGCGGCGACTTTGTGCTGCCGCAGCGCGGAACGGCGCCGATGCCGGGGCCGTGCTACGTGTACGATGTCGCCTACGTCGCGCTGTATCGCGGCAGCGCCTACAAGACCAACCCCGTGACGAGCGGCGCGCGGCTGAGTCTCGTGTACGAGCTCGAGACCGAAAAACTCACGGATGTGCCTCACTCGGCCGGCGCTGAGCTGCTTCAGGGCGACCTGGACGCCGCGCTCGCGGGGTACTTCGGGTTGACGTCCAAGCGGCCAATGAAGCGCGAAGGCGACCAACGTGCGTCAGCTACTGCCGCTCCGAATGAGCGGTTTGTGTACGTCGTCACCTCCAGCGATTCGTTTGAAGGTATCACGAGCAGCGAGCGTCGCGTGGCCGAGAGCCTGGCGGCGTTCTGCCGCTCGACGCACGGCGCGTTCGCGTTGTACTTGGCGGACGTGCAATGCAAGCGCGTCACGTACCGCGACTACCAAGACGACGACGACGCGTTTAGCAGCGACGACGAAGGCGCCGATATCACGCTGTTCCTGCAGAGCCCGTGGCTGACGTTTCTCGAAGCGGACGACTACAACGGGCCGACGGTCGAGCTGTCCAGCGAGGACGTGGTCGCGCCGGACGAGTTGTGGGAGCAGCTCAAGGAAGAAGAGTATGAGATCGAGCACATTGGCTACAATGAACCGTCGGAGAAGACGCAGTGGCACCGCACGCACGCGCTCGTCGTCCAGGTCGCGGCCGCCCCAGCCAAGAAGCAGGCGGCGGCGACACCGGAGACCAAGAAGCGCAAGATCCGTGGCTCTACGTAGGCACGTGTCGTCGCACATGCGGAATAGCAGTGAATGTGGGTTGGTCGTGCCGTTCGGTGTGGAGGCGTGGTGCGCATGTGGGGCATCGTTTCTAAAAATTCGAATATCTGGTATTTGGGCTTGGTGCTGAGATCCTCGACCATCACTCAACCATCCCTCTGCTGCATCTCCCCGTTTATTGTGCGGAGCTCTGAAACGTGTTGACTCCCCAGAGAGAGAGAGATGGAGGCGAAGCAGAAGCCGCTGCAGCTCGCGCTGCGCTACGACGACCGGCTCACGGCCGTGACGCGAGCGCTCGCCAACCTTACGAGACCTGGTGACGGCACCGCACTCGCGAGCGGCGCGTTCGACGCGTTCCCACTGCCGGGCCTTCGGCTCGCGGGCGACGCCACGGATCTGCCGCTGCCGCTCACGCCGCTTGCGGTGGTTGCGATCGCTCAACGCGCCTCGAGCGGCATGGCTCACGCGTTGGTGGTAAGGAGTGGTGACGTGGAGTTGCGCAACCAGCGTTGGGCGGGTTTTGTGGACAAGATCGTCGCTTCCATTCGCGCGCCGCTGGGGATCACGGACGCCGCACAGCTGGACGTGACGCTTAAGGAGGTGGTGCTCGTACAAACGGGTGGGCGGCTACCTGTGAGAGGCAGCGAAAACAGTTCTGCACTCTCTCGGAAGACTGGAAAGTTCGGCTCGCTCGTGATCGTGCTGCCTGGTGCGTTCTCCGATGGGGATGTGACGATTACCGTTGACTCGAATGACGACGAGCAAACGCAGCAAACGCAGCGATGGAGCCCAGGGCGCACGGACCGCGACGCGTACGACCTGGGATACGTCGCGTTCTACAACGATGCGGATTTTGTTGATGCAGCGCCCTTCACCAGCGGCCATGCGCTGTGTCTCGTGTACGATCTCGCGACGACAACGCTTCACGAGCTGCCTCGATACGCTGGAGTCCAAGTCCTGAAAGATCAGGTGCAGACGGCGCTCGCAAACTTTTTCGTGTTTCCCCCACCGTCGACCAAGTGAGCCAAGACCAGTGAGGATGCGTGGCGCACAAATAACGGGTTTTCATGCGAGCACCGCATCGTGTTCCCGGTCTTGGCGAGAGATTTCAACAAGGTGCAAGACGACGAAGAGGAGCTCTTGGACCAGCTAGTCGAGTTCTGTGATCGGAACAACGGCGAGTACGTGCTGTACATGGCGACTTTGCAAGGCTGCTCTTGGCCGAGAGGTACGGAGAGGGAAAGCGATTATTCGCTTCGTCTGTTTGCCCCCTGGTACAAGCATGGCGACACCACAGAATTTTCGATCGCAACCACGCAAGTGAAACCGCTCGTGGAGCTTGCACCGGCAGGCTTCCTCGAAATGGTCAAGCGTCGAGACAGCGAGGACCGCTACCGAGGCTACAGCTACGTTAACCACTACGACGGCCGTACTATGTGTTTGCTGCAGCAGCGTTGTGCACTCGTGGTTCAGCCCGCGACGTTGGAGCACGTGCTCTGGGCCGATGCGCCGACTGATGCCGCGCTTGCAAGATTGAACAAGCTTTTGAAAGAGACCCCACCGAGGCGTCCCGCATTCTGCGACGATTCCTGTGGGCCCCCGCCAATGACACGCGTGCCGCTGAACGACGCCTCTCCAACGACTCGACCTTAAGAGGTTCCCGTGGCGACTTTGTGCCATTCGTGGATATTGTCATCGCGCTCGGCGACTTGCAGCTCTTCTGCGATTTGCTTCGAAACATCTCGAGTTTTTCGTACGACGACACCGCGATCCCACGAGCGATTCGTCATTTCGGCTTGGCTGCGTGCATCGACATGGTTGAACAAGTGCTCGAAACCTCTCTCACGTTCCGCAGCCGCGTCAACTTGGTCTGCTCCGTGCTCCACGACGTCAGCGATGCCAACCACATCAACCGACTAATGAGCAAGCTCGCGACGCTCTTTCCATGGGCCGGAAGAGCTACACTTGACTGCGTCGCGGATTTGTACGATTCCCGCCGGAATGACGACCCGGCCGTCGATGAGTTCACGCGTCTCCTCCGCCTCGCGCACCAGTGTTCGCCACCACACTGGAGACGCTACTCAACGAGACAAGAGCTGGCTCGTTCACATTCCATATTCTGATGCCAAGTCTGTCATTGCTGGTCGAGGGCGTATCCAGCTTAGAGAGAGCGTCTATGCTCCCCGTCCTTCGGTCGCTTCACGCCGTGGTGGAGGCGTCACTGCCCGTGCTCCGCAATGCGCACTACGCGCGCGTCCAACTCCACGACCACTGTGACAAATGCCGCGAAATTCAAGCGTTCTTGGTCTCAGTGTCGCAGGAAACGACGCTTGAGGTCAAGAACAACACCAAACGCAAGCACGTGGAGGCGGTGGTCAAACGGCAGGTCCTAGGCGCCGGCCCGATGGCGGCCGAGACGGAGACACACACAACGATACGGCTGACTAAAGAGAGTAGCGGGAATCGCTTCTCCGAGGCCGCCGACCGTGGCCTCAAGTCACTCTCCGCGTTGCTGAGGACCATTCCGGACAGTGAAGACCCACCACGAACGACTTCGCGCCGCAGTGGCGCCAAGTCCAAGCGCCGTACACGCCCAACGGGCTGAGCACTTCAGGCTCCACGTCGCTTCTTCGCTCCTGAAGTCCGCCAAGTTGGAGTTCGAGGAAGCTCTCCATGGCGTAAACGCGTATTTATCGTCCAAAACATGTTTAATTTTTCTCAAAATTACATTATTGTGGAACCAAAAAGTCAATTTTTCTGATTGGGATCCATAAGTTCGCATTGGGCGACCAAGTGCGTACTTACGACGAGCTCCAAAGGCCTGAACGCCAGCACGGCACATTGCCACAGGACGCGGAACACCATGGCTCCATCGTCGCCCCCGCGCGAGCGCAAAGACGGCTTCTCGAGGCGGAGACGCGATGGCGACGGCAGCGCCAGTCGCTCTGGGCGGCGTGCGCGCGGCCGCGACGCCGACAGCGACAGCGGCGAGGACGCCGCCGTGATCCCGGACCACCGCACCATGCGCGCGATGGACACACAGGAGGACGGCGGCGCTGGAAACGACCGCCACGCGGACGAGACGGAGGAGGAGCGCGCGCGGCGCATCGATCGCGAGGAGCGCGACGCGTACGCCGAGCGCGTGCGGCAGCGCGACGAGGAGCGCACGCGCAAGCGCAAGCTGCACGGCGGCGAGGACAGCGAGCGCGACGCCGCGCGCGGCAGCGGGCTCTCGAAAGACGAGATCGCGCGGCTCGGCGCGCGCGGCGACGTGGGCAGCGCCAACTCGGCGGTCGAGAACGAGCTCGCGCGGCTCCGCGAGGTGTCGCGCCAGGAGTATTTGAAGAAGCGCGAGGAGAAGGAGCTGACGCTGCTGGAGCACCAGCTCAAGGACGAAGAGGTGCTCTTTGGCGACGTCGCGCGGTCCCGCAAGGAGCGCGAGCAGCTCGAGCTGAGCCGGCGCATCCTCGAGACGGCCAAGCAGCGCGCCAAGCCCGAGGAGGTGGAGGGGTACCAGCTGCCGGACGCGTACGACGAGGTGGACGACGAAGGCCGCCGCGTGCGCAAGAAGAACAAGGACGAGCTGCTCACGGACCGGTACGAGGCCGAGCAGGTCGTGCGCACGGAGCAGGAGGTGTGGGAGGACGCGCAGGTGAAAAAGGCCAAGACGAGCTACGGCGCGAAAGACAAGGCCCGCCACCGCAAGGACGCCGAGCCCGAGTACGACTACGTGTTTGACGACCAGATTGACTTTATCTCGCAGCAAATGCTCGCAGGTAAGCAGGTCACCGAGGAGGAGATCCAGAGCGCGCGCCAGAAGATGGAGGAGGCCAAGCACCTGTCGATCCAGGAAGGCCGCAAGAAGCTGCCGATCTACGCGTACCGCGAGTCGCTGCTCGAGGCGATCCGCAACTACCAGGTGATCATCATCGAGGGCGAGACGGGCTCGGGCAAGACCACGCAGATCCCGCAGTACCTCCACGAAGTGGGCTACTCGGAGCTGGGCAAGATTGGCTGCACGCAGCCGCGTCGAGTGGCCGCGATGAGCGTGGCCGCGCGTGTCGCGCAGGAGATGGGCGTCAAGCTGGGCAACGAAGTCGGCTACTCGATCCGTTTCGAGGACTGCACGACCGACAAGACCGTGGTCAAGTACATGACCGACGGCATGCTGCTCCGCGAGTTCCTCACCGAGCCCGACCTCAAGTCGTACAGCGTCATGATCATCGACGAGGCCCACGAGCGCACGCTGAGCACCGATATTTTGTTCGGGCTCATCAAGGACATTGCGCGCTTCCGGGAAGACATCAAGATCATCATCGCCTCGGCCACGCTGGACGCGACCAAGTTTAGCGAGTACTTTGACGACGCGCCGATCTTCAAGATCCCGGGCCGCATGTACCCGGTCGACATCCTGTACACCAAGGCGCCTGAGGCCGACTACCTGGACGCCGCGATCGTGACCGTGCTCCAAATCCACATCACGCAGCCGCTGGGCGACATCCTTGTATTCCTAACGGGCCAGGAGGAGATCGAGACGGCGGAGGAGATATTACTACAACGCACACGCGGGCTCGGCTCGCGGATCCGCGAGCTGTTGATTCGCCCCATCTACGCGACGCTGCCGTCCGAGCGGCAGGCGCAGGTGTTCGAGCCGACGCCCGAGGGCTCCCGCAAGGTCGTGCTCGCGACCAACATCGCCGAGACCTCGTTGACCATCAACGGCATCTGCTTCGTGATCGACACGGGCTTTTGCAAGCAGACCAACTACAACCCGCAGACGGGCATGGAGTCGCTGCTGGTCGTGCCGGTCTCGCAGGCCATGGCCAACCAGCGCGCAGGCCGCGCCGGCCGTACGGCGCCGGGCAAGTGCTTCCGCCTCTACACGGCCTGGTCCTACAAGAACGAGCTCGACGAGAACACGGTGCCCGAGATCCAGCGCACGAACCTGGGCAGCGTCGTGCTGCTCATGAAGTCGCTCGGCATCAACGACCTGCTCAACTTTGACTTTATGGACCCGCCGCCGGAGAAGGCGCTGATCCGCGCGCTCGAGCAGCTGTACGCGCTGGGCGCGCTGAACGACCTGGGCGAGCTCACCAAGCTCGGGCGCCGCATGGCCGAGTTCCCGCTGGACCCGATGATGTCCAAGGCGCTGCTCGCGTCCGAGAAGTTTGGCTGCACGGAGGAGGTCATGACCGTGTGCGCGATGCTGAGCGTGAATAACTCGATCTTCTACCGCCCCAAGGACAAGGCCGTCCACGCCGACAACGCGCGCCTCAACTTTGCGCGCGGCGGCGGCGGCGACCACATCATGCTCATGAACGTGTACAACCAGTGGGCCGAGACCAACTACTCGACGCAGTGGACGTACGAGAACTTTGTGATCCAGCGGTCACTCAAGACGGCGCGCGACGTGCGCGAGCAGCTCGAGGGGCTCTGTGACCGCGTCGAGCTCGAGAAGACGAGCAACGGGGACCACGAGATGATCCGCAAGGCCATCTGCGCCGGCTACTTTTACCACACGGCCAAGCTCGACAACACGGGCAACTACAAGACCGTCAAGCACCAGCGCGCCGTGGCGATCCACCCGAGCTCGTGCCTGATCAAGCTCGAGGAGCGGCCGCGTTGGCTCGTGTACCACGAGCTCGCGTTCACGACCAAGGAGTACATGCGCAGCGTCGTGCCCATCAAGTCCGAGTGGCTGCTGGAGCTCGCGCCGCACTACTACAAGGCGAAGGAGGTCGAGGACCCGCAGACCAAGAAGATGCCCAAGACGGTCGGGCGAGCGGCCGCCTAGGAGACGTGCCCGGGAGGGAGTCACCCACGCTTACTTCGTGATCCTACGTAGAATCAAACCAAACCACAGCCATGATATCGTAAAATGTGCAGACGTTGACTATATTCACTTGTGTCAATGCGTGATCCTATCACTCGGACCGCGCAAACACACACATACGACCGTGAGAGCACGGTTGCTTACTCGTTGTTCCCGCTCTGACGCCAGTGGTCCACGAGCGATTTGAAAATGCTCTTGGGGTTGCGCTGCAGCTCGTTCGGAGGGCCAAACTCCGCGACCTGGCCCTTATCCATGACCATGATGCGATCCGCGTCCAGGATGGTGTTGATACGGTGCGCAATGGTCAGGCACGTGCAGTCCTTGAACTCCTCGCGAATGCTCAGCTGGATCTTGCGGTCCGTGTCGGCATCGATCGAAGCGGTCGCCTCATCCATGAGAATAACCTTGGATCGCTGGAGCAGAGCGCGAGCAATGCTCAGCAACTGACGCTCGCCGACACTGAAGTTGGTACCCTTCTCGTCGACCGTCTCGTCGAGGGCCGTGACGGCCTTCCCCAGGTGAGCACGCTTGATCGAAGTCCAGATCTGGTCATCGGTGAACTGGTCGAACGGATCCAAGTTCATACGCACTGTGCCGGAGAAGAGAACGGGATCCTGCGGGATAATCGCAACGCGCGAACGAAGATCGTGAAGTCCGAGCTTGCTGATATCGAGACCATCGATGGTGATCACGCCGCTATCGATTTCCGTGAGTCGCATCAGTGCGACCATCAAGCTGCTCTTGCCAGCACCCGTGCGACCCACAATACCGACCTTCTCGTGAGCATTGATCTTGAAGGAGAGACCGCGAAGTACGCGAGGAAGACCCGGGCGGTAACGAAGCGACACGTTCTCGAAGCGAACCTCACCGGAGTGGGGCCATTCACGGCGAGGAATCAAGTCCAATCGGGTTTCAAGCGCGGCTTCGGTCGGCATCTCGGTGTAGGTCTTGATACGCTCAACCGACACCATCTGCGTCTGAAGCTGGCTAACCATACGCACAGTCCAGTTGAGTGACTGCGTCACGCTAAACGCGTAGGTCAACGACACACCCACGAGTCCGGCAAAAGCTGTACCCTTGGTGGCATCCGACGAGTGGGCGAGGACAGCAGCGAGCGCAGCACCAGCAGCGATGACCGTGCCGACGAATTCCAATCGCAGCGCAAGCCAGCAGTTCACCGAAAAATTCAAGAAGTACGCTCGCTGGTTCTTGTCGAGCAACTGCTGGTTGCGACCGATGAACGTGTCTTCCACGTTGTACGCGCGAATAGTCGAGAGACCATCCAGCGTTTCAGAGAGCAAAGCAAAAATCGGCGAACGACTGATCGAGTCCAGGCGCTGAAGCTCACGCGAGGTCTTGATGAAGTAACGCTGGGACATGTAGTAAGACACCATCACAGGCGCAAGGATCGCCATGAAACCCGGAGTCACCCAGCAAACGGTGGCCAACGTGACAATGACACTGATCACCGTGTTCAAAAGCATCGACCAAGTCGACGGAATGCTTTCATCCACGGTGTACACATCCTTGGACAGACGGTTCACAACGCGACCAAGCGGAGTCGTGTCGAAGAACGCAATCGGAGCACGGAGAACGCGAGTGAGTAGCTGGTGGAATAGAATACGGCTTGCACGGAGACCGCCAAGGTAGAGGAAGAGAATGCGAACAAACAACGCCACCGCGTACGCGCCGTTGAGTCCCATGTACACGTAGACGTAGTACATCTGGGAGTCGGGGTACTTCTGTGCTTCTTCCGACCAGTATGAGATCCACAAGGTCGACAACAGCGTGATGCCTTGAGCAACGATGTAGCCGATGATAACAAGCAGTCCCATTGGAATGCCTCCAAACGCCTTGATCCACGTCTGGTAGACTTCCCACACAACATCACCAGTGGAGCGGTCTTCGTCGGTCATCAGCTGGCTGCCACCAACAATCTCACCACCGTGGGCACTGCTATCGCTGCGAGTCGAAGACGCACGCGAGCGGCGGTCCAATCGCTGAAGCTGACCGGGGGCGTGCTCGTTGTCTTCGTCTTCGTCCTCTTCATCAATCTCTTCCTGGGCCGTCTCTTCCTTCTTGTCATTTTCCACGTAGTTGGCAACCATCTGTGCGAGCACACCCTTCTTCGCCATGAGCTGCTTGTACGCACCAGCTTCCGCAACCTTACCATTGTTAAGCACCACGATGTTGTCACAGTGATTGAGGAAGCTAAGCGAGTGCGTGACGAGAACGACGAGCTTCTTCTTCAGCGCCTTCTTGATGCAGTTGGCGAAGATGTCGCTGCCAACATGACTGTCCACGGCCGACAAAATGTCATCGAGGATGTAGATATCAGCGTTCTGATAGACGGCACGAGCCAAAGCAACACGAGTCCGCTGACCACCGCTCAAGTTGATACCCTTCTCGCCAATTTCGGTCTGGTCACCACCAGGGAGAATCTGGAGATCCTTCTTCAGCGAGCTGACACGAATCGCTTCCTCATAACGTGCAGGTTCGAACGGCAGACCGAAGCAAATGTTCTCGCGGACAGTCGCGTTCTGGATAAACGGCTGCTGCGAAACGTACGCCACCGAGCCGCGCAAGGCGACCTCACCGGAGCTGCAGCGTGCATCACCAAGAATTCCCGAAAGCAGCGTCGACTTGCCACTACCAACAGGACCAACGATGGCGTGAAGCTGGGCCGATTTGCCGTAGAAGTTGATGTTATGGAGAACCGGGGCACCATAAGCCTTCGGCGACGTCGCCGAAACCGACGACTTCCCATCTTCGCTCTTCGCCGCGGCCTCAGGAGCAGTGTCCCACTTGAAGTCACCGTTCTTCACGAGCACTCCGACCTCCTTCAAGCTGCCGGCGCCGACGTTGACGCGCTCCTCCTCCAGGAAGAAGTTGCGAAGACGCTCGAAGCTGACACTGGCCTCCACGACGTTGTTGATCACTTGCGGGAGCATGAACAGCGGGAAGCGCAGAATGTTGAACAGCGCCAAACTCGTCAAGGCCGTACCAACATCAAGAGTGTTGCCGAGCAGCACGTAGGTGAGGAACGACATGACCGTCACAAGCGCCGGCACGATCGCGAAAATCGTGTTCGACGCGCTCTGCGCAAACACGTAGATGCGCAGGCGACGGAGTTCGTCGTCACGGAATTTCATGACGCGGTCCGTGAACGAGTTCTCCCAGGCCTTCATCTTGATCACCTTGATGCCCGAGAGCACCTCGTGGCAGATCTTGATGCGTTCGTCCTTGACCTTCATGAGCTTGAGCTGAAGCTTGCGCATGCCCTTGGAGATCATCGCCATGAGCGGGATCAGCAGCACGATGATCGCGACACCAGCGAACGTCGCGACGCCGATCTGCTGCCAGAGCAGCACGCACGACACGACGATCTGGAAAAACGCGTACCAGATGCCGTGCAGGTACGGGGTCAGGTCCTGGAGACGCTGCGCGTCGATGGTCATGAGGTTGGTGATCTCGCCCGTGGTCTTCTTCTGGCGCGCGGCCGACGAGAGCGCGAGCGACTTCTGGAACACGGCCGTGACCACGGCGCTGCGCAGCTGCATGCCCGTCTCGAAGCAGTAAAAGAAGTACTGGCGCAGCGCGAACGACTGGACGACGCCCGCCACGAAGATCACGCCGGCGTACGTGAGCCCCTCGGAGAGCGGCGCCGTCGGGTCGCTCAGGTACGCGATGATGTCCTTGATGATCATGGGGCCGACAAACTGGAGCGAGTCGTGGAGCAGCTTGAGGAAGCCGGCGGCGACGAACTTGGCGCCGAACGCCGAGGCGAGCGCGGCCGCGAGGCTGGGCTTGCCCGAGGCCTTCTGCTGTGCCCATTTCTGCTGGAACGTGGCCGAGATGGCGGCCGCGCGGTTGTACGGGTCCAGCTGGAACAGGTCGTCGTTCTCGAGCGGGCGCTCGTTGCCGAGCTTCATGAGGGGCGTGACCCACGTGAAGAAGACCGAGGACCAGCACGTGGCGCCCTGCGTCGGGTAGCGGTCGCCCAGGCCGCCTGGCGCGCGCGCCGCGTCGTCGTAGCCGTCGTATGGCGCGTCCAGCAGCGGCTTGGCCTCGGCGTGCTGCTTGCCCATGTTGCCGTCGGTGGTTTCCTTCTGGAAGCTTCCGAGGAAATGCGTCTAAACCAACCAACGCGTCTAACACGCGTCTAAGACACACAGAGAGCGCCTCTTGGAGGGGACGGCCTGCGGGGTGTGCTGGACTTGGCGGATTCCGGACTGAATCGACGGAGGAGGTGGTCTAAACGGCTCCGGGTTAGACGCCTTCTTGTTCTTCTCTTCGTGGTTTCGGATCTGGTGGAGGAGATGTTGGTTCAGCCGCCAGCAAAATCCGGATTGCGTCGGTTTCAACGGCAAGGCACGAGGATTCATTCTCTATTTTAGCCAATCACAGCGCGTAATTTCGAAGTTGAAGCAGTTTGATTGGACAACGTACACAATTACATCCAATCTAGAGCGCTAAACCATGATGATGGTGTCCGCCAAACACCAGTAACAATTGGTTGGGACGGGAGTGTTGGTCAGGCACAGATTACCTCATCTTTACCGTCACAACAAGAGATCCTTCGTTCTCCACCACCGGCATCAAACGGAAACGGGGCAGAAGATTTCTTCCTTACTCGTGCCATCATGGCATTGCTATCCTCTTTTGTGTGGCGCTGATGACGCAGACGGTCATCTGCATCACTCCCCACGCTGGCGGGTTACGCTCGCCGTGACCGAGCGTCATCACGTAAAAGAAGCAGCGTACCCAAGGCGGTTACAGTACCTTCCGACAGACCCTCTGGACTTGATGCACTATCAATCCATAGAAAATCTCTATTATTTCTAAGGTTTCTAAAAGACCTGCCACTGGCCACTGCGAATGGCGCGAAAGCGAAAGGGAAACGCCGCCACCACCACCTCAATATGCGCACCAAGCAGACCGCGCGCAAGTCGACGTCGGGCACCGCGCCGCGCCGGCTGCTGAGCCAGAAGACAGTGCGTGCCATACACGACGACGACGACGTCAACGACGACGACAACGAAGACGCGCGCGACATCTACGACGCGCGCGACATCTACGACGCGCGCGACATCTACGACGCGCGGCTGCTGCGCGTGACGTCGGCGCTGGCCGAGGTGGAGCGCCCGGGCGACTGCTTCGCGCACCGCGCGCTCGCGCAGTTCCCGCTCCCAGGGCTGTTTGTCGACGGGCTGGGCGAGGCGGCGCTGCCGCTGCGCGAGCGCGACGCGCGCGAGTTGATTGCGCGCTGCCACCTCGCGCCGTACGGCCACGGCGAGCAGACGCTCGTGGACACGGCCGTGCGCAACACGTGGGAGCTCAGCGCCGCGCAGTTCGAGCTGCGCAAAGCGCAGTGGCAGCGCGCGGTGGACGCCATGGCGGAGTCTGTGCGCGCGCCGCTGGGCATCAGCGAAGGCACCGAGTTCGACGTCAAGCTCTACAAGTTGCTGCTGTACGAAGAGGGCGGCATGTTCCACGCGCACCGGACAGCGAGAAGGAAGTCGGCATGTTCGGCACGCTCGTGGTCGTGCTGCAGGGCCACTTCACGGGCGGCGAGCTCGTGGTGCACCACCCGGCGATGGCCGCGGCGCAGCGCGCGCCGCACGTGTGGGACCCGGCGAGCATGAGCCCGTACGACGTCAAGTACGCCGCGTTCTACGGCGACTGCGAGCACGAGGTCAAGCCCGTGACCAGCGGGTTCCGACTGTGTCTCACCTACAACCTCGTGACGCGCTCGACTACGCGCGTGCCGCGGTTCGCGGGCAACCACGCGCTGTACCAGCGGCTCGAGACGGCGCTCCAGCAGTTCTTCACCGAGACCGGCGCCGAGAAGGAGCAGAAGCAGGAGCGCAAGCGGCAGCGAACCAGTCTCCTCGGTGCGCCGGCGCGCCGCAGTGTCGGTGGTGGCGACGAGACGGCGGGCACGCTGGAGCAACGCGACTGCCAGCTCGTGTACGTGCTCGAGCACAAGTACACGAACCCGGGGCTGTCGTTCGCGTACCTCAAGAACAAGGACCACTTGGTCGCGCAGAGCCTCGCCAAGTTTTGCGACGACAGCCGCGGCGCGTTCAGCCTGTACTTGTGCAAGGTTAAGTACACGTACGAGTACGACCCGGACAACCATGAACCCGAGTATGTCGAGAAGAGCGTGCAGCTCAAGACGCCGTGGATCAAGTACGGCGAGCAGACGGCGGTGCCCTGCCAGCAGATGACCGCGAGATCATCGAGATTGATAGCGACTACTAAGCCGGTTATGAATGAAATTGTGGTGAGGGTTATTTGATGCAGGCACGGTTGGAATGATGAATCGGTTGGGGCATCACACAGATCCCGTGCGGGATCGGCCCGTTGGATCCATATTCACGATGGTTCTGGGAAAGGGACGGAGCCGCACACAGGAGGGAAATTCGACCATTCTCCCACTCGCCGAGACAAGCACGCACGAACTCGTTTGAGAAAGACAACGACGCTGTTGACGCGCATGTTCCAGATCCGCAAGCGCCAACCGCGAGCGGGGATAAGCAACTCGACGAAGGGGCCACGGTGGCGCAAGTGCCGATGCCGCCAGTAGCGGCGGCTTTTGACCCAACTGCGGCTACGACGACGAGTACGACACCACACGCAGCCGCTCCGCGCTTGTCCCTGTCGGCAGCAGTCCCCGAGCCCACAGCATCTGCACGACCGCAGCCACTACCGGTGCCGGCGCCGGCCCTCGCTCTCCCCGCAGAGACCACCCCAGCTACTGCAGCTAGGCACCTTCATTCCTGAATAAGCATCTTCTGGTGGCACAACTCCGTGTCAAATCAATTTTCACTTCTTTTCGACGGAAACGTGCAACCGTACTCGTTGGACAGGAGTGAAGGTTCGTCGAGAGCTGAACATTATCGGGCAAGAGCGTGTTTTGCGTGACTCGGCCGTACCTTGAGACGTCTGTCAGTCCACGACTAACTCGTTCGCAACGCGCTTCATGTACTCTGATCTGGTGCACCCGTGTCGGCTTCATCAGTTGTGTAGCTGTCGCTTCAGTCGTTTCTCATCCGGCGACCAAGTCCCTTAGAGTCTGTGCACCGTTCTGTAGTCGGTTGGGCAAGTCATTCACGTCGAACTGGCGCGTTTTGGAGAGAACGAGGATGCTCACGCCCACTGGCTCGACCGCCAACAACACACCTTGGCGGGACTCATTCTCACGCGCTAGCACGTCTTGAATGTGGCCAAGTTCGTTTGTGTCCTCCAGTTGCAGCGCTCGCTCGGTCTGATTCGAAGTCAGGAATGAGTGGAGCTCGCGACACGTGCTGCAGTGCGACGGGCGATCGAGATCCTCAGGGAGCGGTACTAGTAGATTGTGCTTCTTAGTTGCGAGCTTCTCGATGTGGTCACATATGTCGACCATTACAGGGTGTGCCGAGCCACGCGCGTCCCGTTGCTGATACGCGATTCGAAGAAGACCAGGCAACGCCGTCTTCACCATGTCGGAGGCGCGCGGCAGAAGCGCCACTTGCTTCAGCTTGTCCGGCGACAACGCAAATGCGAGAACGAGCAAGCGAGTAAAGGCATCGTCTGCCGGCTCGCAGTACTTGGAAACTCGAGGTTCGCGGCCGCCGGCTTCGATCTCCGTCCACGGATACAGCGACAACAGCGCGTCCAGCAGTGGCGCGATGTTGCGCGCCTTCAGTCCCTTGTACACGACCAGAACGATGAAGCTGACGCGCTCACCCCAGGTCTGCTCAGCCAGCACGCGGCTCACGAGCGTATCCAAACACGTCGCCCAGCCAAAGTGGACAAATGCTGGCCCCAGCAGCCCCCGGTAGCCGTCGCTGTAGCAAGGGAGCGTGCGCAGCAGCTCGAGAAACAGTTCGAGGTCGTTGATCTTGGTGAGGAGCTGGAAGAATTGAGACCACGCTTTCTTCGTCATGAAGTGCGAGGGCTGCTTGAGCTGGTTTCGCATGATCTGTCGTGCGTACTGCGTCACTCTACTGCTCGACTGGGCCAGCATGCGCTCAAGCCGTACAACCGCGTCGTCGATCGGCAATTTCTCGAGCTGCCGAGCCTCAATCGGAGCCGGTAACACGACCAGCGCATTGGTGTAAACCCCACATCCGCGTATCATCGTGTCGTCCAGACGTATCCTGATCCTCTCGATCCCCGCGGTAGGTGCCACTTGTTCCTCATGCCGCAAGTCCATCGCCGGACACGACATCTTCTCCGACTCGCCTAGCTTGCGCCACGGCGCTTGGACTTGGATCTTCATTTCTTGTTGCCCCGCTGGCGTCGACGTGGAGTTGCGCGCAGGCTCGCAGTACAGCTGAGCAATATACAGCACGAACTGGCCTCCGCTACGAGCACAAAACGCCTCGAGGCTCTGGGAAACCGCTTGTTCGCCCTCGCAGAGATTTTGGAACGTGCTGCTACTCTCCACGATGTACACGAACGGACGGTCCGACACAAATTCATTGACCGCGCGCCACGCGTCCGGGCCGATCTTGAACCGCTTTACCAGCGGCGCCGGCGCCACGTCGAAGAACGTGGTCAGCGCGTCCTCCACAACGTTTTGCAGTCGTTCGGGACCGGCAAACATCGGCACTTCCATCGGCGTGGTCGTCACGAGATCGTACACGGCGAACAAGGCCGCGCCGCTCTCCACGGGGGTGATCTCGTACTGGCTGTGGGCGTAGAGCGCAGCAAAAGTGATGCCGTAGTCGTCCCCACGCGCACTGGGGCGCCACGTCCACGTCGTCGGCATGTCATCGTACTCGTCTCGCCTCCTGGTCTCTCGGTCGTCTTGGCTCGGTGGTTGGTTGGGCAGCGCTCGCTGAATCACGAACTCACTGCCTGTGAACGCTCCTGGCAGCGTGACCACGAGGGCACCAAACACCACACTGGCGTCTTGGACGGCTCCTCGTGCGTGCACTCGCTCCAGGCAGAGCCGCCCGCCGGCCTCGACCAGCACCATCTTCTGCAGCGACAGGCTCACTTGTGCCGAGGGCGACACGCCCAGCTTCTGACGCATCGCTGTGAACTGGCCCTCGAGGAACGCGGGCCACCGCTCGTTGCGCGACTCGAGCGCCGCGCCGCCCACTTCGCACACCGCGCGTGGTTCCGCGTCCTCCTCCTGCTCCCTGTCTGACGCCACCGTCGCGTGCGCCTTGAACCTTTGCGTGTCGCTCTCCCCGAGCGGCACGCGGAGCTCGTCGCGGTGCGCGCGCAGCGCCAATGCCGGCAGCGGGAACAGCTCACTTGATCCGCCCGCGAAGCTCACGCCGGCGCGCGCGACGTTCTCCAGCGCACGCGACGCGCGCGTGAGCTTGTCGGTGTCGCCCAGCCGGCGCCTCGCGTGGTCGTGGTCGGCCGCGTACATGGAGCTCCAGTCGGTCTCTGAAGAGCGCCGCATAATGGGAAGGTCTCACACAATCGTGAGATACGAAAATGGCATCTTATGACGAGCAAAGGTTAACCGAAAGGTTAACCCAGAGGAAAACACAGTCGGTCTCACCGACAGTTTTTTCAGGGCCGACTCGGTCTTGTCGTTCGTGGACGCAGGCCATCAACAAGGTCTCACCCTCGGGGGAATGAACCACACACAACACCAGAGCGGATTCGGTGACCACGGTGGCTGTGGCGTCCAGAGGTCTGGTCAAACCCGCTTTTGCACATGGAATTACGTATATTATACAGGAACTTCACACTATTTCTCGACCTCACGCGCTTCAGGCAGAAATGGCTACGAAACGCTTCCGTGAGTGAGCTCGGTTCTTTATAGCCCCTGTATCGGCGAGGCGTGACCACCGACGCGCTTACGTGACGGAAAGCTCTTCTCCTGGGATGTCTTGGGGAGGAGTCTTCTGGGCCCCCTCGGACAGCGCGAGCGCCTCGAGCACTCTCTTCTCGATGTCTTTCGCGGCAGCATTGAGTGTCTTGGGGCGAAAGAGTGAGAAGCGCTCTCGGAGCACCTTGATGAGGCGGACAGACGTCCCACTGGGGTCCTTGACGTGGATATAAGCTGACTCCTCGGCAATCCGATCAACGATAGCTCGGATATGGGTGAGCTCGTCCTGGTCCAAGTACTGTATCGTCGTCTCAGTCGAGGTCGACGCGAGAAACGACTGAAGTTCCTCGCACTTGGCACAGTGCTTGGTAACCTGGAGCTTAGTGAACGCGTAGTTCTGGATCTTGGGCCTCATTGCTTTGAAAAGCTCATACGCGAGGACCAGCACCACTCGCTGCAGCGGCGCGACGAAGCCCGTGGAAAACGACTCTGGCAATAATGCTGGGAGTACCGCGCGTACCATGAACACTGGATCTTTGACGGACGCCACTTGGATCACCTTCTGCGGAGACACCTGGAAGGCACAGTTGAGAACCTCGTGCATTGTGTCGCAACTCAATAACTCGGTCGGTTTTGGCGGTCTCTGTTGGTGGCCCTTGACCTGCACGTCCGTCCACGGATGAAGCGAAAGCAGTACATCGAGGAGCCTTTCAATTCGTGAGCTGTCCAGCGACACGTCGATCGGGGCTAGCATCAAGTGGACGCGCCCACGCAACGACGATGTCGAGCGGATCCGCTTCTCAATCGCACCGACACACGCATCGAAACCAAAGTGTTTGATAGCCCTCAAGATCACTTGCTCGTCATCGTCTTTTTCCAGATCCAGCGTGAGCAAGAGTTCTTCAAAGAGCCGGCGGTCGTTGATCTTGACGATGAGGTCGACAAACTCTGCCAAGAGCTTGACTTCGCCGTACGGGATGGACCACTCGGGGCGGTAGTGGATGACGCGCCGCGCGTATTCCAGCGCCTCGACACGCGACTTATCCAGCAAGGAGTTGATTCTGAGCAGGGCGTCTGGAATGGGCAGCTTGGCGATCTGGCGGCGCTCGACCGATGCCGGCATCACCACGAGCGCGTGTAGCGCACGAGTCATCGTGTGTTTCTGAGTCGCATGGAGCTCTTGCAGAGCACTGTTGTGCGCATCGGACGTCTTGCCACGCGAGTAGGAGCGGAGGTCAAGACGCTCCACGAGTCCCACAGGAGCCACATCGCGTTGTTCGGTCAGAAACACTGGTGGACACGGCAACTCCGTTTCTGGCTCACTAAACTTTCGCCACGGGGCTGTGAGCGTCACGCGCGTCTGCTCCGTGCGCTTGTCAGTGCTGGCGTTGCCGACCTCCATCGAATCATCCTCGGAGCTGTCCGAGTCGGCTGAACTGGTCTTGTCAAGACGGGAGCACACCACACTCGAGAAGAAGAGAACGTACTGGTCTTCGCTCTGCGCACAGAACGCCTCAAGACTCTTGGCGACTCTGTCTTCTGGACCCCACAGATCCCCCGGGTCGCTGGAATTGACGAGGTACGCAAACGATCGCTCGGCGGCAAAGTCGTGGATGCTCCGCCACGCGTCCGGGCTGATCTTGAGTCGCTTGGCCAGTTGGGGCGGAGCCACGTCGAAATAGTTGGTGAGAGCGTCGTCAACGCCTCGCTGGACGGCCTCAGTCCCGCCGTACAATCGGATCAACGTCGGCGCCGTCGTGGTCACGAGATCGTACACCAGATACAGCGCCGCGCCGCTTTCGATCTCCTTGGCCTCGAACTCGCAGCAGTCGTGGAACGCCGCACACACGAGCTCAAACGCATCACCAAGCTCCCCGTGGCGCCACACGGCCGCATTGTCATGGTACTTGTCTTCATACACGATGTCCTCGTATTCCATGCAATCCGAGTCGTACTCGCCGTGCAACGGATGGTAGTTTTCCACCACCACGTCGCCGCCCTCGAGCGCGCCGGGCAACACCACGAGCAGCCTCGCGAACGCGCCGTCGGCTCTCGCTCGCTCCACCTTCACCGGCATCAGCAGCCGCGCGCCTGGCTCCGCCAGCACGAGCCGGTTGAGCGTGACTTGGACCGTCGCCGTCGGCGCGATGCCCATCTCCCTGCGCTTGGACTTGACGAACTTGTCGAGAAACGCGTGCCACTTGGGGTTGGGCGACACGAGCCCTTCGCCGTCCACTTCCCACGCTACGGGCTTCCCATCGCGGTGCTGCGCGGCCGTGCCGCGCGTCTTGATCTCGACAGCGTCGCGCTTGCGCAGCGGCAATGGCAGCGTCGCCAGCTCCTCTTCGTCTCCGTCGCCTGGGTCTCCGCCTTTGAGCGCGATCGCCGGTGCCGCGAACGTGTCGCTGCGCTGCGTCGCGAAAGTCGCGCCGATGCGCGCGGCGTTCTCGAGCGCGCGCGCCACGGCCGCGACGCCGCGCTCCACCGATGCGGTCGCCGTCACCTTGCGCTTGCTGCCACTGGTGCGGTCGCTCATGAAGTCGTCGCGCGCGTTTGCCTTCGCCGTGGAAAACAATAGAAATGGTTTTTCCCGCCTTCTGGCGTCGGTTTGAAAAACAATGGCGATAGTATCAAATGTGGAAGGTTGGGGTGGTTCGAAAAAGCAGGCAATTGCGATCGCTTTGAATCAGGTATCGTATTGCACAGGTATGTGTAACCGGTTACGCGGTTCAAGTTGAAGCTGAGCTGTGGCAGTACAGTCGCTTCCCTTTATAAAGGGTATAAATAAGGACCCGATTGGTTCATCGAATTCGGGTTTGTCCATTTATCGTGCACAGCAATAAGCGAGCTTTTATGACCATAAACCTCACTTTAATGACAAGTTCGTTGAAATCCGAAGTCTGTGAATGCTTGAAAAACATATATAGACACTTTCTATGCACACTCCCTTTGTCAGAAGTTCGATATGCTCTTTTATAGTAGCTAAATCTATGTATTTTGCAAATCTGGACATAAAAATCGCGTTCTTATGCCCTTGTGCTCTTTTGTCGTAATACTGGACATTTTGACTTGATGTTTGTATTGAGTTTTTCCGGACAGAATTCCTGTGTCCTTGTACAAGATTTGCTCTTGTATGGTATGTCCTTATAAAGGGAAGCGACTGTACAGTACAGTAGTGGGCCTCAGGCATTCTTGTCGAGATTGGATGCTGTGGGCGATGGCTTGTTTAGATTAGATAGAACGAGCCAAGCACACTTATTCGTACTGAGGGTCAGAATCAGTGTCCTTCACGTACTGTACTTCCGGTTGACGGCTTGGGCTCCCATTCTCGCGTGTCTTTGGGGTTATTTACGATCGCCTATGTCTCGGCGCTTCCAAAAGTCGAGGATCGAGCGCAAGACGCTGCGTGCGATCTTCTGACTCCACGCGCGATACGGGGTAGTCCCTGGTGGTACACAACGATACGTTGTCGGACCTGACCGTGCCAGCCGAGGGCCAGTCCTGTGTTGGACGAAAGCTGGGGAATCGTCTCGAGCGCGGCTTCGATAGGCATCTTCGTGGACGCCTTGATTCGTCCACCTGAACCAGAAGCATATGCCTTGTCTCGTCGAAGTCGACCTGTTCCTGCAAATTCAGTCGAAGAGTACACTTTTAGTTTCATCAAATTTTAAGATAGAGACCCAGCTTCTGGATTGGATCGTAGGCTACGTTCCTGCTGGACATTCCAGCTTCGAATCGTAGCTGGAATGTCCAGCAGGAACCATCAGAGAGAGCAATCCGAGAGGAAAGCCTACAGTATCCTAATGCATCCGATGGTGGCCGAAGCGAGCGACGGTGTCTTGGAGTTTACCAGTCGTGAAAATGACCGCCATTTATGGCACTTCGCGCTGGGGAGGCGGCGAGAAAAGCGTGCCTTACTGTCGACGCGAATGTGGCTATGGACCCGTACAGTACTGAGTCACTTGCACACAAGCGGTCCAACTTACCTACTGAAGTAGTACTTCTTTGCCATTGGATCACATATGGGCCATATGCACCACTGTTGACCAAGATATTAGAAGTGGCGGCCATCATGGTCCATGATTCATGGACCGCCACCGACAACTGAAGTGGACGGCCTCAACATGGCGGTTCAGAATCCCAGTTCACAGTGAACTGGGATTCTGAGGGATTCTGGTGAACTTCACAGTGGCGCCGCGCCACACAAGAAGAATCAACCGGACCTCGGCCGCTCCGTCGTGGGCGCGGTGTGTGGAAGAAGACGTCACCTCCGGCCCGACGAATCCACGCACCAACGATATCATCACCCACTACTGTAGCGCCGCAGCGGGCGCCGCTAATGGGTGCGCCGCAAGTGGGTGGTGATACAGAATCCTGCGTACCGTGTGCTGGATACATGCACTGGCTCTGGCGATTCCGTTCGTTTTATCGAGCAGGGCTGCGGGTCGGCTAATGATGTCATTAGTAATGACGAGGTACACATCCAGTTGACCTCCTCTGGACGTGTTACCCAGACCATCGCGCAATGAGTGGCTGCCTGTCAACGTTGCTCTCTCTCGTCGCAGTTCTCCCTCATTCTCCAATTTGCCTCTCGGCGGATTATATTGTCCACTCCATCGGATGAAGTCTGTCGCCACCGTCGCCGTGCTCACGCTCTGGGCCTTTGCCGCCACTGGGGCGACCGCCGCCGACATTTGCCTTCGTGGACAGCAGTGCACGAATGCGCAGGGCCAGGCGTCGCGCTGCAACAATGTCGGCGAGTGCTTGAGTAGCCTCCAGGCATGCCCGAGCTCGTCAGCGCTTCTGCAGCGGTGCCACCCGACCAAGACCAGGTTCTGCTTCCCGCTCTTCGACAACAGCACGCTCCAGTGCCTCGACTTGACGGAAATCGACCCGATCGTCGGGCGGGACGCCTGTACCGGAAAGTCCGACGGCACCAAGTGCGTCTTTCCGTACAGCGACATGAACGGCCCCTCGCTCGAAACGGCGACGGTGTTCGAACTCGAGGGCATGTGCGTCGAGTCCGAGTGTCTCTCGGGCATCCACGTGAGCTGCAAGGACAAGCAGCTCTCCGAAACGTGCTCGTACGAGAGCATCGAGAAGGGCAACCTCGTGCGCCTCTCCGGCTCGTGTCGCAGCCGCGGGTTCAACCGCATGAATCGCTGTGAGTCGTTCGGCTCGGCCACCGTGATCGCGCCCGCCAAGGTCCTCACCAAGTCCCCTCTGACGCCCGCGCCGTCATCGGCAACGAGCGCGCCTAATGCGTCCAAGACGCCGGCACCATCGTCCGGCTCTGTCGCCTCCGACTCGGATGTCACGGTACGTCGTCTCTCATGGATCCATGGATACGGTTGGACTTGAACGATAGACTTACTCGTTAAATTCATTGACAGAACCCCTTCGACAACATTTGGAAGAGCACTTCCGCGCCGTACACGTTCGCGCCGTACACGTTCGCGCCGTACGTGCCGGAGACGCCACGCCCGGCGAGCTACGTGTACACGTCGTCCAGCAGTGGCTCGGACCCAACGGTCAAGATCGTGCTGGGCGTGCTGGGCGCTGTGCTCGGTGTCACGATGTTCATTGTGCGACAGGCGCGCAAGTCGTCGCCGCCCGAGGACGCTGCGCCTGTGGTGGTGGTGGATCACCCGCACACGCCCGAGGTCGACGCAGCGTACACCAAGCTCGAGGCTGGCGGGGGCCAGAATGTTGCACCGCCACACGCTGCGGGGGCTGGGTCGAACGCGAGACCCTAGAGCCTCTGAAGAATGAAGAAAAGACGATCGATAAGATGCGCTTGGCGAGATACTCTGAGCGATCGTTCGACTGGTATGAATACATACACGATAGACCCTCGGCTGGCAAAGGTATTCTGCTGAAACTTACCCTCCTCGTCTTGATGCTGGGGGCGGGAGGCCTTCCTCGTTTGAGCGAACGCCGCGATGATGGGTGAGGCGGATGCTCGACGCTGCTTCTTAGTCGGTGGGCAGTGGCAAGCAGCCCGCACAGCGCACTGCCCTTCATCCCGGTACACAGTCAGTCAGACCGAATGTCTTTTCAAGACCGACTCGCTCTTATCGTTCGTGGACGCAGGCGATAAACAGGGTCTCATCCACCGCAGCTTCGGCGTCCACGGAGACATCCAGAGTTCCGGATAAGCCCGCATTTCACAGACAGCCCGACATGATATTCACCACCGACGGGATTACGAGACGGAAAGCTCTTCTCTTGGGACGTCTTGGGGAGGAGTCTTTTGGGCCACCTTGGGTGTGAGCGCCTCGAGCACTTTCTTCTCGATGTCTTTCGCGGTGGCGTGGAGTGCACACTTTTGTACAGAGGATCAGGGGTAGATTCACCAGCCTATTGCCATTCCTGTCTCATAGTAAGGGATCCTAGCTTTGTGTCGCTCAGGTTTTCTTGCGGTCGCCTTTGTCGCGGCGCTTCCAGTGGTCGAGGATCGAGCGGAAGATGCTGCGCGCGCTCTTCTGGAGCTCCTTCGGAGTGCCCATCTCGGCGATTTGGCCGTTCACCATCACCATCACGGCCGTTGCATCCGTCGCCGTCGTGACCCGTTGCGTGATTGTGAGTCGCGTGGCCCCCGAGAATGCTTGCTGCACAGCCTGGTCGACCAACTCGGTATCAGGTGTGCTCATGCTCACATCATCCCCTTCGTCAATCATCACGACCCGCGGCCGCCTCAGCATAGCGCGAGCAATACTCAGTAGCTGTCGTTCGCCTGCACTGTAATTTGATCCTTGTTCCTTCACAACTTCGTCTAGCGATAGCACAGCACCTTGGAGTCCGACAGCCTTGATCGCGGTCCAAATCTCGTCATCCGTGAAGCGATGCGTTGCGTCGAGATTCGATCGAATAGAGCCAACAAACAATGTCGGGTCCGGTGTCAGGACCGCGATCTTGGATCTCAGATCGTGGAGCCCGATTTTGCCGATATCAACAGCGTCGATCGAAATGGCGCCAGTTGCAGGTTCGACGACACGAGACAGAGCTGCGAATATCGACTTCTTCCCCGATCCAGGGTTACCGATGATCGCGAGGGTACTGCCGCTCGCCACACTGAAAGTCACTCCTCGCAGGATACGAGGCAGTCCCTGGCGGTACCGTAACGATACATTGTCGAACTCGATCGCGCCAGCCAAGGGCCAGTCCTGAGTTGGACGAAGCTGGGGAATCGTCTCAAGCGCGGCTTCGATAGGCATCTTCGTGTACGCCTTGATTCGTCCACCCGCGAGAAGCATGTGCCATGTCTCGTCGCATGCCTTGATAAAGTCGAACAAGACGGGGGACATCGTGAATGCGAAGATCAGCGCGACGCCTACCTTGCCAGCTTGGACGAATGTAGATGCTTCGTTCGACGAGTGAACATGAACGGCGGCGAGAGAGGCACAGCCTATAAGCACAACGTACAGCGCGTCCACACGGACCCCAAGCCAGCTTTTTGCACATGCCTTGAACATAAACGCCTGGTGGTTCAACTCCAAGGGTTCGTGAAAACGTTCGAGAAAGATGTGATCCGCCCTGTAAATGCGAATCGCCGTCATTCCTCGAAGAACCTCAGCAACACACGACTGAACTGGAGACGTAGATGCCACGTGGAGGCGCTCGATATCTCTTGTCGGTGTTCCAAAGCATTCTTCGAGGTGGAAGAACCCGAGAATCAACGGCGCCAGCACGAATACCAGCCACGGGGAGAGAGCCATCAGAACGCAGAGCGTGACAATAAAATGCGCTCCTGCTGAGAATAGGCGCGGCCACGACGATGCGAGGCCCACATCGACGACGTTGAGATCTTTAGATACCCGAGCCACCACGCGGTTTGTCGGAGTTGCATCGAAAAATGCCAACGGCGCTCGCGAAAGGCGTTCGATCAGCGATTGGTGCACGGACTGGCTGGCGTGGATAGCACTGAAATTCAAGGCTGCTGTGGAGACTGCGATCGAAAGGATGACGAGCGCACTGAATGCGATGTACGCTTCAAGCAGCGAGCCTGGAACGCCTAGCTTCCCGATCGCGGCGACTGAGGAGAGTTGGAACACACCAGTGGCGAGGTGCAAGGCTATGAGAAGACCAAACACGACGTACCCCTTCGTGCCCAAAGCTCGCAATAGCCAAAGAGCCACGGCTGTACGCACGTTGTCATCGCTCGAATTTTTATCGACAGTTCGCTGTTCCTGGGAGTGCTCACCAACGACAGGTGCAAACTCGGCCAGATGGAGCTGGGTGGGGATTTCTTCATCGCCAGAATCATTGTCTGCTTCATCAGAGGAGTCTGCTCCGTCGTTATCCACCCCGTCAGCTTTTCTTGGTGCAGATGAGTGTGCATCTATCACTTCGGACAGAAGCCCCCACATCTTGTTCGCGATGAGAGACTTGTAGTCACCGGATTCAACGACCGTTCCGCGCGCAAGCACAACAATATTTGTCGCCCGCTTGACAACCTTGAGCGAGAGTGTGCTCATGATCACGATTTTGCTCTTCAACGCAGTTTGCATGCACTTCTTGAAGATCTTCTTCGCAACGAGTGTCTCCATGTTTGCCAGGATGTCGTCGAAAACGTAAACGTCCGCGTTCTGGTACAGGCTTCTTGCAAGTGCGATCCGAATGCGCTGACTTGCAGTGAGAACGGCACCACCCTCACTGCCCACGACGGTTCGGTCTCCTTGCGGAAGTGTTGCCCAGTCATTCTTCAGGCAACTGGCTTTGATTGCCATCGCATATCTGTGCGCTTCGTACGGCTTTCCGAAGCAGATATTCTCGCGGATGGTCGTGTTGAGTAGGAATGGGTCACAATTCACGTACGCCACAGAGCCTTGGACGCTGACTTCACCAGCACTGCAGCGCACCAGCCCAACGATCCCCGCCAAGAAACTGGACTTGCCACTCTCGCGCGCTCCGACTACTGCGTGGAGTTGTCCAGGCGATGCGTAGAAATTGATGTGGTGAAGCACAGGGCCAGATACCGGGTTTTCCAGTATACCTTGAGCTTCAAGTAGCAAATCAAGCTCGGTCTTGTGTGTCGTGGTGTCCCACTTGAAGTCGGCATTCTTGACGGCTACGCTGGGCCCATTCGTGGGGTGCGGCGCGTCCGCCATCACTCGCACGGGCTCGACAAGGAACGCATTCAGCTTCCAGAGGCTCGTCAGCGCATCGCATAAACCCACTGCGCGTTCCGGCATCAACCGCAGCGGGTCGCGTGTAAGCAGCATGAGAAGCAGAAGCGCCGGGAGCGTTGTCGCGACGTTCATGGGGCCTCTCACAAGGTACACATATGCGACCAGTTTGGCGGTGGTCGTCAGAATTGGAACTGCTGCTGCCAGCGTGTCGGTGGCGCCTTGAACGGTGAGTTGCGCCTTCACACGACGAAGCTCGTCGTCTCGAAGTTCCACGACGCGTTCAGCGAAGCTCTTTTCCCACGTGAGCAGCTTGAGCGTCTTGATTCCGGTGAGAAGCTCCTGGCTGAGCTGAACGCGCACATCTCTGGCTTCTAGCACCGCCACATCATACTTGCGCACAATCTTTGTCACCATGACGGAGCTGCCCACGCCGATCACCGCGGCCACAAACCCGGCCCAAAGGGCGTTCCCCACGAGGTCGTGCAACAAAAGCCCACCAATCACGAGTTGCGCCACGGCGCCCAACGTATCCAGCAGCGTCAGCAGTCCCAGTTGCACTCGTATCGCGTCGGTCGTGACGAAGCCGATGACGTCGTCACTCGCAGTGCGCTGAAGCGTCGATGGCGAGACCACGAGTATGTGCTTGAAGACGGCAGTCGAGATCGACGACTGCACGAACAGCGCGAGTTCCGCCGCGAGGTAGTCAAAGTGGCGCTGTAGCAGCGACACGAGCACGCCGCTGACCGCGACGACCAGCGCGCAGAACAGACCGCGCACGGCTGACGCCGTCGCGTCCTGAGAGTACTCGACGATCGCCTTGAGCAGCAGCGTCGGTACCGCGATCGCCATCACGTCGTGGATCAATTTCACGGCGACCAGCGCGACGAACCGTAAGCCGAACACGTGCAGCAAAGCCAGTAAGAGGTTCGCGTGCTTGCCCTGGCGCGCTTTTGCGTCGGCCCAAGCGCCTTCGAGCCGAGGCGCGATCGCGGCGGCGCGGTGCGCGTCGCAGAGCGGGAACAGATCGGCTGCGTGGAGGCGGCGCGTGTTGCCGAGCGCCATGAGCGGCGAGAACCACTCGAAGAGCAGCACGTTCCACCACGGGCGGTCGCCCGCCACCTGCTCGATGAAGTAGGCGGCCTTGGCGCCGTACGCGGGCGTGTGCGGCGCGTACAGCAGCGCGGATTCCGCGGCGTCGCCCATGTTGCCGCGCGCGCTTCCCTTGTTAGTGGGCGTGGATGATTTCCCGTTTAACAGCGGCGGCACCAACATGGCCGGTCTGACGGACTGACTAGGCTGGACGTCGGAACAAAAATCCCAGAGTGAGAGGAGCGGGGTGGGGGCGAGGAGTGCAACAAGCGAGCGGAGAACAAAAAGAAAGAACAAAGTGGGGGCCAAAGAGATTCGCTTCAGTACAAAAGAAGCAAACCAAGCATCGCCAAGGGACAGTGCTCCGCTGCACAACTTGAAGTCCACTTTGTTGAGCGGAGAACAAGTTGGCGACTCTTCAAGATCGCCGCCTAGAAGTGAACCCTGTCCAAATCGATACTGACTATTCGTACCACGAAACCTCTATATTTGAATGATTCCTCTACTATAGCATAATCGGATGTCGTGTGCAAAACGGGTCACTGCCAAAACAAGACCCGAGGCCGAAATGAGCGAGACGCGCAGCGGCGGCGCCGCGCGGAAGCGCGCCAAGGCTAAGGCCCGCGCGGCGGCGGCGGTGGCAGAGTCCGACGCAAAGGTTAGTGAAGTCCCCGCCGTTGAAAACGTGGCTCCGGCGGTCGCGGAGGCGACGACAGCGAAGCCGAAAGGCAAGAAGGCGAAGACGGAAACAGCCACGGCGGCGGCCGTGGCCCCGCCTCCCGCGCCGGCCGCGCCGCCGTCGCCGTCGCCCCAGAAGAAGAAGAAGAGGAAGCGAGTTCACAAGCGCAAGGGCAGTGTGGTCGATGCGGACGCTGCGGCCACGCCAGCGGAACCGATGGAGCCGGCGGCGGACCAGGTACCGCAGGCTCCGAGTGCCAAACCATCAACGAAGAAGGCGGCGAAGCAACCCGCCCCGTCTCCGCCCGCGGCGCTTGATGCGGCTCCTGTGGCGAAGCGCACGCGCAAGAGGAAAAACCGAAGCGGCAGTCTTAGTGGACAACAACAGGAGGACGAGCCGGCGGCGGCTTCCCCGAAGGTGGAAGTGCGCAAAGTCGTCAACTTGACGCCCAAGAAGGCGATCAAGCACGCGTCTGCTGTCGAACATACACTAACGGGGCGCACAACACGAGCAGCCGCAGCCGCCGCCGCCGCTGCTGCTGCTGCCGCCGAAGAAAATGTGGTGGCACCGACGGAGGAAGAAGCGGCCCCCAAGTCGAAGAAACGGCGCAAGAGCAAAGCTGCCCGAGCGGTATTGACGCAGTCCATGGTTGAGCCCACGCCCGAGCCAGAAATTAAAGCACCGAAGCCAGAAGCGAAGGTGTCCGAGACTGAAGTCGAGGCACCAGAGCCTGAACACAAGGGACCCGAACCGCACATGACGCTGCGCAAGTCTGCGCGGCTGGCCAACGAAGAAGCCACGCCAACCAAGCGATTGATGCCAGTGAGACCCGTCCGCAAGATCATCTCGTTTGCAAAGGTGAAAGGAACAACGCCGAAGGAAGAGTCGATAGCGGAGACAGCTACAGAACAGGTTCGTGGTACGACCAAGTTCTGGTTTGCGCGATGTGGGTATTGACAATTTCGTTGGTTTGCAACAGGACTGGAATGCGTCACCGAAGGACACTACAACAATCGTTAGTGAAGAAAAGCCGGCTCCAGCGCAGCTTGCTGGTGAGGAGAGCAGTCTCGCCTCAAGCGTGGAATCAATCGCGCCTCGTCCAACAGAGCCATCCAGCCCGGCATCACCTACTGCAAGAGACGATGCGCCAATCGAGGAAGAACAGGAAATGGAGAGAACACCAGCCACATCGGTCGCAGACGAACCATCTGCTCTCCCTTCAGCTCCATCATCGTCGTCGGCGACTCGTGTGGGAGATGCCATTAAAGATGTGCAACAAAGCCCGTTAGCTCTAGCCGAGGAAGAAAAGGAAACGGAGAGAACACAAGCCGCACCAGTCGCAGCTGAGCTCGCTGATCTACCTCCAGCCTCAGCAACGTCACCGGTGGCTCATGTGGAAGAGGTCATTGAAGCAGACGTGCAACAGAGCCCCTTCGAGTCGGAGGGCGAGGAAGAAGCACCAGCCGAAGCGATGCTGGACGGTGGTTTGGCGTTCTTGACTGGTCGTCGTCGGTCAAGCTCAGCTGGAACGATGCCCGATGATGAGAGCTACCAGGGAGACGTTTTGAACGAGGTGAGCCAAGGCAGCTATGTGGGACTTGTCATTTGTACTTTTCACTCACGTTTCGTCTTACTTTTCTAGGAAACTGCAAGATCTGATGGGGGTTCGACGTCGAGTGACCATGAGCGTGATCCCAGGGCGAATTTCGATCATTATCCGGCACCCGCAGCAAGTGCAGAAGAACACCAGTCTGTGGAAGCTATGGAGATGGAGGAGGACACAGAGTCTGTGGAAGCCATGGAGGTGGAGGAGAACACCGAGTCAGTTGGATCTATCAACGGAAGTGAAGCATTCACGTTGGAGGATTCGGAGGAAGACGATGATACTGGTTACGAGAGTCTCGGTGTCGATACCGCGCCAAAGGATGACGACGGAGAACAGCGTGAAGACGACGAGGCGGACGGTAACGAGCTCCGTGATCCTGACGAAGCGCCGTCATCTCCAGCCGCCGAGTTGTTGGCAACGAGCTCACCGGATCGTAACGTTTCGGGTGAAGAGTATCGAAGCGAGGATGAGGATCAAGATGTTCATCAAAATGTCGACCAAAACGTCGATCAAGACAATGATCAAGACGACGAACTGGATGATGATCCCACTGAATCTCACACTGGTGATGGTGGACTGGACGAGTCTTTCATCGATGAAGAGAGTGATGGCGATGTGACTGACAGCGACGACGAAGATATGTTCGCTGCGCATGGGGAAAGCGCTGAGGTGGACGAGTGGCCAGGCATCCGACCAGCTCATTCAAACATCCCCAGCGCGAGAGATGAGATCATCATTTTGAGCGACACGGACAGCGATGAAGATGAGGATTCGACTGGGCAACATGTCGACTCCTCGGCATCAGAGGACGAAGGAAACGAAGACGAGGATAATGTTCAGTCCGATCTGAACAGCCACAGCAATTCTGACGGTGCGATCCACACGGAGAGAATGACCGATAGCGATGAAGCGAGGATTCTGATGGATAGCGCCGATGACGCTGGCGCTGAGCAACCTGCACACGACGGTGATGATGCACCCGTACGAAGAAGCACGGAAGAAATCGATATCGAGCACGTCCGCAGCCAGGCACAAGCCGAACATGGAAGTTTGGAGCACGAGGATCTGCCTGATGCCGAGGAACAGCGAGGCAATGGGGAGGGCCAAGTTTCGGCAGATGCTCGCGCGTCACTCCTCGATAATGAACCGTATGAGCAACCGATTGAGGAAGGCGCTGACTCGTTTGATGAAGATGCCGCGTCCGCCAACGAGTCTGACGGTACAGTCGAGCTGCTGGATGATGGTGACGAGGATGAACGCGATAGCATTTCCGGCCGGATCGATGAAGCTGAAGAAGCCTCTCATGAAGTCGACACAGACGTAGGCGAAGAAGTCCAGGATGGGGATGTCCGAGGAACTTTATTCTCGACACAAGTGCCGCTGGTGACGTCACCACAAGCTACAGCATCGACTAACCCGGAAGAGGAAAGCCGAGCTACCACAGGCGAAATTGGACCGAATCCAGGTAACTTGAGCCGAACAACGCTGTCTTCCGAGAGACCCACGCAAGCTCCACTCCTATCTGTGCCGGATATTACCGTGCCAGGGACTACCGCCATTACGTACTCCACAACCCCGAGCAAGCACCTGATCGAATCGGTCTTCTCGTCGTCACGTGAGCAGACCTTGGCGAGTATCACTCAGGAAGCATTGAGCTCTCCTCTCCCGCCGCCGGCGCGATCGAGAGAGCGCGCGTGGGGGCCATCGTTTGGCGTGAGCGCGCCGCTCGACACGTCCTCGACGGCAGCAAATGTCCCGAATCAAGCTGTCGCAAGTCCGCTGAGCTCGTGGTTCTTTTCCCGTGGCCCGGCGAATTTCAAGAAGCGCGTGCTCATTCCGTCGCCTGAATCGCCTCGCCAGCGAGTCGGCTCTCCTCGACCCCTGAAAATGATGCGTGTGGAGGCTACAGATCTTCCTCAAGCACGTGACGACCTCCGCAGCCAGCCAGAAAGCGGCGTCGATCGCTTCGTCCAAAGTCTCCTCGACAAGTCGGCGTGGCGGTCGTGGTTCACCAAGGCCCAGCCGGACCAATTGCTGGACCCGCCGCTTCCAGCCGAGATGATCAAAAGACTCGGTGGCGACGCTGCGCTCGCTATGTTCAGCAGCCAGGCGTCTGTGACGACGTCGCCATCGCCGTTGTCAGTGGAGCCGAGTCGAGACCTCACCGCAATCCCCAAGAAGCGTCGACGCGCGCTCGCGGAGCTGGAGGCGTCCATCCAGGAGGAGAAGAGACGCACGAAGGCCTTCGACGAGGAGCTGCTGCTGCTGCTCCAGGGCAAGACTTTGTCGGGCAAAGACTTCGTGGAGGAGTTTGCACCGCTGCAGCCGCCGAAAGTCCCAAGCAAGCGGTAGAGAAAAGTGGTAAAACCAGTAAATCAACGCGCCATCGGAGTACGCCTTGTCAAACGCGAACGAGTGCGAGTGGGTGCTTTTACTAGAACATTTTCTTTTTGTTTACCACAGTGCGTCACAGGGTGGGGTTCGCTCAGTTTGTTGGCAAAGGCTCCCCCCGAGCGGAACGTTTTCGAGCGACTGCACATCCACGAGGAGGCGTTCGATGAGAACATGCCAATGCGACCACCTGCGTGCCTGTTACATACAGTGTACGGTATCCTGCCTCGCCCGGTTCCTTCAGCTGCGAAAAGGAATCTCACTTGTGAAGAACAAGCGAGGGGGCGGTGCGGCGGCTTGGGTGAGTGTTTCTGTCACAGTCCATTCCAGCCACGCTGGTGGTGTGGCCGCTGGATGTTGGAGGGGACAAGACGGGAGCAAAAAGGGCGAAGTTACTGTACTATGCGTAGTGAGTGTGCCCGCTGAGTGAGGAGGAGCAGTCCAGTCTGTCTGGACTACTCCTCCGTGGACTCCAGTCGAAGCCACGCCGTGGAGATGCGATGGCAAGAGCCCTCACTTCAACTACGGTGCTGAGATCCAAGTGTATGGAACCATCTGGCGGATGGGCGGGTCGCCGCCCCCTCCCACGCCAAATGCGGAGCCTGTGAGCAGCAGCTTCAGAATGTACTTGGCGGAGGAGGAGCAAGACGAGGTGGAGAACGCAATTGGGGTGAAGCGAGAACAAACCACACAAAGAAAACGGCTCCTCTCGCAACCTCGCAAGAACAAACCCCAGGAGCCTCGTTTCTGCATGCCACTCTGCCAAAACGCGACCGACCAGCTGGCCCACGATCTTGAGGGGATGCGTTCCATTCTGCTTCGCTGCGTCGACCAGGCGTCAGCCAACGAGAGGCGGTGATCCGAGCCTGCTCACGCCTCATTGGTCAACGTACGTGTCCACAATGCAGACGTCACCGGCCTTGCTCGCCGCTGGAACGTTTTACCTCGTCGCTCTCGTCGCAGATTTTCCCCAGACAAGGGGGAATCCCACACAAAGGAGATGAGTGATGAAGAGAACAGAATCGCCTGAAAGCTGTGACGATGATTTTCACCCGCTACACTCTAGCACACACACACAGCACAGCCTTCGTTTCGCGTTTGGAAAGGCGGCTCAGCCGCGCCTGGTTGTCTGTCAGCGCGAGTGCGTCCAGAAACAAAACCCACAAAAAAGAAGAGCAGAAGAGCGACCACCGCCGGCTTGAGAACCCCATAGCCAGAGTGTTGCGGGAGGCACGTTCGCCCACTCTGTTCTCAAGTCGCCCTGCCGATCGCTTTTTGTTTGACTCTCCCTTTTTGTTGCTTCACTTTCCATTTTGGTGTTCCACGATCAACTCCGCCCGCCCAAGCGACTCTGCGACACGACCAAAGAACCTCGGTATCGGTTCTCCTCTTGGAAAAATCTTACGCACGACCGCCACCATGAACATGCTACAACTGCTGAACCCGGTCGACGACGTCGTGCCCTATCCGCCCGCCGGCGCGATGGCCCACCATGAAGGCGGCGTTCTGGTGGTGGAGACCCAGGTCGAGGATACCACTGCCGCGCGCAGTCTCATGATGCTCGGGTACAAGGACGGCGACGGTGACGAGACCTCCCCGAACGCTCGGGACCACCAAGCGCAGGCGGCGCGCAGCCCCGTGCTGCTGCCGGCGTACGCGACCAGCTTCCACATGTCGCCAGTCGCCAGCAAGACCGCGGCGCAGGCGCCGGCGTGGGCGGCGGCTCCGAGCCCGTCGCTCTGGGCGCCCAGCTACGGCTTGGGCGACGACGCCGAGCTGCCGGCGCCGGTGCCGCTCCGACGCCGCCTCTCGAGCATCAGCAGCATGCTCAATGAGCTCGAGCTGCCGTCTTCGTGCGACTTGGTCTCACCTTCCTCCAGCCCGCCCATGAGCTCGCCCGCGCGCCCGGACTACTGCTCCGTGACGGGCTGTCTGCGGCGCCCCTCGCCGCAGAACCAGGGCAAGTGCACCGTCCACAAGGGCATGAAGCTGTGCCAAATCGACGGGTGCTTCCGGCCCGTGCAGTCGCGCGGCTGCTGCAAGTCCCACGGCGGCGGCGCGCGCTGCAAGTACCCAGAGTGCACCAAGGGCGCGATCTCCAAGGGCCGCTGCCGCACCCACGGCGGCGGCACGCGGTGCGCCGTGCCCGAGTGCCTGAAATGGGCCCAGCGGTTCGGGTGCTGCGTGCGGCACTCGAAAGCGGTGACGCCCAAGCCGCAACTGCTATAAGAAATCCGTCGTCGAGTGACATCAAGCCGTAGCTGAGGACGCGTACATATCTATCTGTCGAAGAGGGCGGGAAGCGCCTGTAAATTATTGAATATGAATGGCCACGGATGTTCTGATCTTCTCGCAGCTTTCGTTCTATCTGGAGCGTCCAGTATCCGGCGCCGGACAACCAACATAGACCGTCTGATCTTGGAGAGCTGCTGGCAAGATCACTTTCTCATCGAGTCAGCTCCTTCCAACTCTTCTGCGAGAAGTTCTCGCTCATCGTAACGTTCTGCCCATGCAACTGGAGCCATGTGACTCGCTCGCTTCAACCCGTCGGATCCCTGTCCTTACAAACATAGGTGAAATATTCCTCTCTGAAAACATTACGATCACTCAATTGAGAAGTCACTAAACCAAGGTACACTGGGCCAGATGAATCTCGAGAACCTGACCCTTCCGGTCAAAACCTTCATAACCTCAGTTACTAAAGCTCAACTTTCGTTCAAGGTTTTGGGCGTAAGGTTCAAACTGCTAAAACCCCATTCCACCCTCAAGGTTCTGAGGTTCGTACCTACAGGAGACCACCAAGCCATCTTTGCTCGATGTGTCTTGAAGGTACCCAAAACGCGCGCGTTCATTGGACCATGCTGGCGCTTCATAGAGACTGCGTGCTCTGACGGCGCCTGGGTGGTTGGGTTTTTGCCGGTTGCTGGAGAAGAGCCCTCTTTCCCAACGTCGCCCGTGTCCGAGTCTATCCTGGCCGCCTTGTGCGAGCAGCGCGCCGAGCCTAGCGGAGCGAGCCGATTGGGACGACATTCCGTTGGGAGGCGGTCTTACCTTCCTCTGTGCTGTTGGCGCCATTTAGACGCGGATCCAGCGGCCGGCACCACGGGCAAGCGCGGATAGACCTTGCCGCCACACGCGGTTTACCACCACTCTCGTTTCGCTCGGCACCAGAGTCTGCGCGGGGAAAGCGGCGCATTGACAAAGGGAAACCCGCGGCGGCCCCCAACATTGAAGCAGGCCACTCGCTCTCTCTATCGCTCTTCGCCGCGTCTCCGCGTTCTGCGTCGCTGCGTCCAAGCGCCCGAGAGAGAAGGAACCTGCCGCGCGCTTTTTGTTCCGACTGCGTGCGACTCGCGTGCTGCTGTTGCTGTCTTTGGCGGAGGCGGGAGAGAGTGTTCTCCACTGTTGGCTACCTGGCTGTCTTCTGCGCGCGCGTGGACGGCATTTCGTCGCGAGTGTGTTGCTGAAAGTGCATGGTCACGGCGCGTGCGTAGATCCTGTTCGAAGCGCGTGACGTGTGGACGCTGAGTCGACGATCGTGAAGTTGTTCGGTGCGGACGAGGATGGGCGACGTGGATGTGTACAAGGCGGAAGAGGGGGACCGGCCCGTGGAACGGTCCCCGCGCGGGCGGTATATCCGCTTCGATATTCGGCTGGGCTCTGGCGCGTACAAGACCGTGTACAAGGCGTACGACACGGACCAGGGCATCGACGTCGCGTGGAACGCGATCGACATTGGCGTGCTGCCGCCCACGGAGAAGACGCGCATCATCCAGGAAGTGCAGCTGCTGCAAAAGCTTGAGCACAAGAATATTATCAACTTCTACGGCTCGTGGTTCTCCAAGGAGAAGAATCAGGTCGTGTTCATCACGGAGATCATGACCTCGGGCAACCTCAAGTCGTACATCAAGCGCGTCCACTTTGTGAAGTGGAAGATCATCAAGCGGTGGTGCATCCAGATCTTGGAAGGTCTTCACTACTTGCACAACCAGAATCCCGCGGTGATTCATCGCGACCTCAAGTGTGACAACATCTTCATCAACGGCAACACTGGTGATCTACGGATAGGAGATCTCGGCCTGTCAACTCAGTTAGCCGTGCACAAGAGGTCCAAAGCGCAGAGCGTGCTGGGCACACCTGAGTTCATGGCCCCCGAGCTGTACGACGAGAGCTACGACGAGAAAGTGGACATTTATGCATTCGGCATGTGTGTACTCGAGATGGTGACGAAGGAAGTTCCTTACTCGGAATGCATCAACCCCGCCCAGATCTACAAGAAGGTGACAGCAGGTATTCGTCCGCGAGGCCTGCAGCGAATCATCAGCCAGCCTGCACGAGATTTCATCGAGCTTTGCTTGTCGAGAGGAAACGGCAAGGTCGATGTTTCAGCTGAGTACCTATTAAACCACCCGTTCTTGAAAGCTCATGATGACGACGGCGAAATGGTTCAAGTGCTTGATGAAGACGAACTCGAGCGCGATTTTACCCCGGCACCTCCTGCATCACCTGAGATGAATCCGAAACAGTTCGCTGACGAACTTAACATGGAGAGCGGTTCGAAGGGCAAGGATGGGGCCGTGGTCAGTGAGCGTCGCAAGAACAACCCTTCGCTATCATTGGAGCCAGGCGATCTAGCGACCGGTTCTGCAAACAGTTCGATGACCTCGCCGGGTTCGGCAGGACAGCGGAATGAATCTGCAGCCGAAGAGAAGTTAGCTGGCAAGCATCGCATGATGCTGCCGCCTTCGGTCGCGTCTGTCACGGCAGCAGAGAATGATGTGAGCGTGAATCCTAGTCTATCCCGGCAGGGATCGGTACTGCCCTCATCAGCTCCAGCGTCGGGGTCCTCTGAGCCAGTTGTTGATGAGCCGCTCTCAGATAAGAAGGGTGCGAATCAGCACGTTGATACCTTCTTGTCAGGATTGCCCCCCACAGAGACGAATATCCGGAACGATCGAATCGCCGTGATGGGTGGTAGAGGCCAGCGTATCGAAATCGATGAAGCCCAAGCCTACGTCGACGATTCTAGTGTACTCGCCCCAGCTTCATCCCCTGTTCAAATTACGGCCGAGCCTGCAACCTTGACAGCTGCAGCGCCTTCTGTGGTTCCGAGTCCTGAGCGTACCGCACCAACCGGCGAAGCGTCACTCCCAGGAACAAGCCAGAGCCTTGAGCGTGTAACGTCTACAGCCGGGTCGGCAACCACGACGCCGGGGCAAAGTCACAACTCTGAACGATCCACAGCGACAGTTGGATCGACCACATCAGAGTCGGTCGCTGACACCCGACCACGTGCAGATACGATTGATCAATCACGTACAGCTCGCCCACCCTCGGCGTCGACAAAACCGAGAAAGCGATACGATATTAAGGCGACGAAGGACCCGGATAACGAGCACAGCATTTTGCTCAACCTTCGGATGTCGCTCGATGGCAAGTCGAAAGAAATCAAGTTCCCTTTCAACCTCTTCACAGACAGCTCACACGAAGTTGCTTGCGAACTCGCGGTTGATGTCGGCATCTTGGAGCCAGATTTGGAAGACATTGCCGACTCGATCTCGTTTCTCGTCACTGAGGGTAAGATCAACAACTTGCCCGACTTTGACCAAGACGTATGGGATGAGGCTCCGGAGCCGCATTCGTTTCCATCGAAGCCCCTTCCTCATGTATCCAAGTTGACATTTGAATCGTCAGCTGCGTCGCATGCGATGATGAGCTCGGTTCTCGATTCTGGAGCTATTCCGATTCAGAATGTACCAGCGACCGCCTCACTTCCTGCGGCGAATCATGAATCAACTAGCAATCGGATTGACACCAGCCTCGTTCCTGAGAACAGCTTCGTTGTGGGCAGTCCTACTCCCTTCGAAAGGAATATTTCCCCTCCCATTGGAGTTCCGCACATGGCCCACGCCGCGAGCGAGAGCGCCGTATACCATCCTGACGGACCGACATTGCTAGAGCACTCTATGTCGATGGGCTCGTCAGCAGATGCACACTACATGCAAACTGTCCGGCAACACGAGGATCGAATGAAGTTGGCACGTTCAAGTTACGATGAAAGGGAATCAAGTCTCGAGGAAGCAATGCGCACACAAGAGGAGAAGCATCAACGCGAAATCGAGCGAATCCGGATGAAGATGCAGGAGTTCAATGAGAAGACGGCACGAGCGACGATGGCCCGACAAGAAAGAATGCGGCTGGGCACGGATGAGTTCAGAGATGATGGAAGCGTCGGTGTCGACGACGAGCGGCCCGCAAAGGTACTTGCTCCATTGACGAACGACCGAGAACCCGGTCAAGTGCCGGCACCTTTCACTCCCGTGGGAAGTGCGACAGGTGACGAATCGGTTGCAAGCAGCTCGAGCTCTGTGCGATCTCCAGTCACAACGACCGCTGTCCCCGACGTGCTCAATCAAGCAGTTGCTAGTCTCAGCCTCTTGTCGTCGACGGATGCACAAGCTCCGGCCGAGGGAGGACTTGCTGGTAGTAACGGTGGAGGATCATAGCGCGTTTCCCCGTGACAAGCGGGACTGACTGGATTTCTATTCGTGAGAAGTTGACGAGTTTTGAAGCGTCAGATGACTGAGTATTGCGCAGTGCTGCATCCCAAGACATGTGGTCACGAGGTGGCAGTCGCTGCATGCAGATAAGTATGGAGGGCAAGATACAAACACACACGCACACCAGTGAACACCCCGACCAAGATATAGAGAAAGATGATGATAAAGCGGGCCATGGAATACAAAATCCGAGAGCTGACGCTCTCGAACGAATCCTTCTGCGATCTCGCACTCACTGAAGCCACCACGGGCCGTGCGACATGGGACGCACTGGCCCAGTGCCACTGGGCATGGAGACGACTCGACAGAGGGCAAGCTCTACAGTTCGGCCAACTCCCGTGTACAGTGACATCCGCAATAGTGGGCTTGGAAGTTGCAGTGACAGCTCAGGCGTCAACTGCTTGTTGGCTCCATTGCCTTTTGGGGATCTGAGAACGGAAGGCCTGGTGACACACGAAGGCCCCGCACACGAGAGTTTCGTGTGCGCTGTACAGTACTGTGCCCCCACACAAGCCCGGGCGACGCTGAGCTGACGCCAAACTTCACTATGGTGAGCTCGGCTCTGGGGTGCCAAAGCAGGACAACACCGGCGGCGGTGGTACACCACTCACACCCACACGGACGCCAAGAATGTGCTGCGATTTGGACGGCACAGCCAATTGGCGGTTTCTTCCAGCAACGTGAGAGGACGAGGCGTCGAGCGAAGGAGAAGATGAGCGTGGCGTCGGGCGCGTCGGAATCCATCACATACAGGTGCGAGTCTCGTTTTCTGCACGTCTTGGTGCTTCACACGTCTGATTCGCTTCAACAAGAGAACAAGCGCCGCCAGCAGCTCCAAAAATACGTTTTCACAGGTCACATTGGTACCTCTTCTCTGCTTTCACGACATCCTCGAGCGCAATCGAATATGCGGTATAAGAGATTCTCCAGCACCATTTGGCGGCACAGAGTGGCACACGGCACTGATGGATACAGCAACCAGCTGTCACCGGGATCTCCAAATGATCCTTCCAGTGTGACCACGCGGGACGTGGTGTCGCCGCACAATCATTGTGACAATCAGGCTTTGCTCGGACGCCGTCAGTCACCGCGCGCGACAGGTGGCGTCGCCAAAGATCGCCGAGGGTTCTGATAACTGTCCAGAGGCCGCCGTCCCTCGGTCACCCAGTCAGTGACCGAGTGTCACCCTCCCTCACACTGTGAGGCATAGGCGGCATTGCGCTGTTTTCAGTCGGCGGCGATCGAGCAATCCGGATCGGATGGCGTATCCTGGAGCGGGATGCGCCCGAGTACAGTGTTAGTAGGCCTCAGCGGCTGTTGAACCCGCAGAGGCAGGAGGCGAGCACTCTCCCCACAAGGGGAGAGCTCTCTCTCGGTCTGTTGCTCTTGGGTGCACTCTGTGGAAGTCCTCTTTCTCTCTCGGAACGCAGCGCGCGCCGCCTTCGAATTCTCACTTTGCAATTTGCTCTCCAGCCACCAAGTCTCCTCTCCTCCTCCTCCTCCTCTCTTCGTCCACCATGGTGCTCGGTGCCTTCAAGAAGCTCGTCGTGCTTGCGGCCGTCGCGGTCGCCGCCGTCTCGGCCGCGCCCAACGCGCCGTTCTACAACGAGAAGGGCATCCTCCAGATCGGTGCCACCGAGGCGCTCAACATCACGGCCAACGCCGCGGCCAACAACGAGCACATCATCACGCACCCGGGCGCGAGCTACATCTCGGTCAAGTTCGAGAACGTCGACCTCCCGGAGGGCGACGTGCTCATCGTGCGCAGCCCCGACAGCGCGGACGGCTTCGTGTACACGGGCAAGGGCCGCGGCAACCTCGGCACGTTCGCCTCGTCGCCCGTGCGCGGCACCACGGCCATCGTCGAGTACTACGCGCTCAACGCCGCCGCGCCGGCCTCCAAGGTGAGCTACAAGATCGGCGGCTACGTGCGCGGCTTCAGCTCGGCGCTCGAGTCGGTCTGCGGCACCGCCGACCAGACCAAGCCGGCCAAGTGCTTCACCGGTGAGACCTACAACAAGTCCAAGGCCGTCGCGCGCCTCCTGATCGGCGGCTCGGGCCTCTGCACGGGCTGGCTGCTGGGCAGCAGCGGCCACATGGTCACCAACGAGCACTGCATCGGCTCGGCCGCGGACGCCGCGCAGATCGACATTGAGTTCGGCGCCGAGTCGGCCTCGTGCTCGGACCTGTGCGCCACGCAGCTCGGCTGCAAGGGCACGATCGAGGCCACGTCGGCCACGTTCGTGACCAACAGCGCCACGATCGACTACGCGCTCATTAAGCTGCCGTCGTCGATCCCGGCCAAGTACGGCTTCCTGCAGTTCCGTGCCGCCGGCCCCAAGGTCAGCGAGAAGATCTACATCCCGCAGCACCCGGCTGGCTGGGCCAAGCGCATCGTGAACACGGTCGACGGCGGCGCGTCGTCGACCATCACGTTCATCAACAAGAGCAACACGGGCTGCGGCAACAACCAGGTGGGCTACCTCGCCGACACGCAGGGCGGCTCGTCGGGCTCGCCGGTGCTCTCGCAGACGGACAACCTCGTGGTCGCGCTCCACCACTGCGGCGGCTGCGACAACCTCGCCGTCGACCCGCGCATCGTGCTCTCGGACCTCAAGTCCAAGGGCATCACCGTGCCGTCTGGCTCGGTCTAAGCACACCTCGCGACGTGGAGTACGAATTTTGAGCGGTGTTGTGTGCTGGGTCACCTCTGCACCAGCACGGTCATTTAGTCAGTGAGTATACCAATATGAATGGATGTAAACTTCTTCCTACAAGCTAGACTGGCGGGTATCCTTCTTTCTTCTTCCTTCAAGGTTTCTACGGGAGTATCGAGGCACTGCTCCTGCCATGACCGCCATCGTGTCAGCTCAGGTTGGCTTGCCTGGTGTTGCACTGGATGGTTCACTCGGAGGGTCCATCCCATCGCGCCAGTTCAGAGATTGTTCCTCTAAAATTATCACGAGTGGGAACTTGGAATAGCCGTGGCTCGGGCTGAAGGAGTGACCATGTTCGCGTTTGTTTACAGGTGACATCATGGGCGTCGGCGCAGCCGCACGTCGGCGAGAGCACACGCCGCTGGTGCTGGCGCTGCTCACTCCATGGCTTCTGGCTGGTGTCGTGCGCGCGATCGACGCGACGGTGAGAACTGAATTCCAGTGAGCTCGCCCACGCCACGGTCTCACTAATCCATCGTGTTTTCCGATCTGGTTCAGCACACATCCAGCATCTTCGGCGCGATCCAGTTCGTCGACAAGCCCACCACGGTCACGAGGCTACTGGAGCAGTGCTTCGCGGGGTTTGCGCTCAACGGATGCACAGACTTGGACGCAACGACGTCCAAGCACCGGAAGAGCTACGAGTTCGCGTCCCAGTTCACCGATCCGCTCAAACGGAACCAGCAATACTGCCTGCAGTGTTGCACCAAGCCCACGCCACGCGTCACTGGCGCCGATGAGACCTGGAACTTGTCGTGCCCGATGAATGATCTGCAACGGCTGAGTGTGAGCAAGGGATCGCGCACGTTTCGCTTCGCGAGACGGGATACTCTTGAAGACGATGCGATTGTTGAATGCGTCATGCCCAACCGGACGCAAGGAGCGTATCTGCGAGGCTACGAGATGACGTTGTGGGTCATCGAGCGAAGCCAGGACTTTGGCACGAAGTTCTGGACGAGCGTCATCAACTGCTCGTTGTCGATCTCGGAGACAGCAACGCCACCGACCAAATTCAGCGAAGTGATCCGTATTAGATCCATTCCAACACCACAGCCACGCCCGACCGGGTGGATTTTACCGTTTGTGCTGTCGCTTCTGGGAGGGGTGGTCGTGATCAGTGTACCCATCTACAAGGGTGGGTACCTCGGCCAGCGGTGCCTTCACTGCGCCTCGAAGCTTGTGTTTGTCAAACAAATGTGCCTGATTTGCATCTTCATCAGTTGCAAGCTCCGCCAGCCATCATCAAAGGTTTACGTCCGAAACGGCGACCCGAAACGATTGACAGTGGTCGAGGAGAATGACGGTGACGACGAGAGTGATGACAGCGAGAGTGAGGACGATGAGGGTGAAGAGGATGAGAAGACGCGGCGGATGTCGGCTGTGAAAAACATCAAAACGGCAAAGTCATGGAGAAATCGATGAGCAGACGCTCACATGCTGATGGTTCATGTTACCGAGCATCACGCGTAATCAGCGCCATCTAGACCACGGACGCGATAGCTCTGCAATGTTCATCGTCGGCGTGCCTTCGTCGTGGGGACAGCGTCAATCTGGTCCAGCTCGGGCAGGGTAGCCTCAAGCTTCTTGCGGTACTCAAAATCGCTCGCCAGTGGGTTTCGTTCCAGGTACAGCGTACGCAAGTTCGCGAGCGGGACGAGCTTGTCGACATCCTCAAAGCTCTCAACTTTGTTGTCGTTCACCCACAAGTCCTCGAGGAGCTTGAGCTGCTGGATATCCGTCGGCAGTGTCGGAATGCGGTTCGCGCCCACATCGAAGATCGTCAAGTGCGCCTAGAGTGCGCAAGGGAGAGTATTAGAGCCAATAGTAGTGTACATCTTTTCGCAGGCCCAACACCCACCAAATGGAACACATTCTCGATCTTTTCGATGCCGTTGTGGCTCAGGTACAGTTCTTCGAGTTCGGTGTTGTTCTCAAACCCCTCGATCACCAGAAGTCGGTTGCTCTGCCAGATATTGAACCATTCCATGACGTGAGATCAAACAACTCATCACACCAACCCATCCATGAACGCCACTCCTACCTGGACACTGATGATGCGCAGCTTGCGGAGGCTCGCGAGGCCCTCGATCTTGGTGATCTTGTTCTTTCCGAGCCAGAGCTGTTCGAGGTTCTCCAAGTGGTCCAATCCCTCAATTTTGCGGAGACGGTTCGCGCCGAGATCCAGTTTCTTGAGCGTGCGCAGGTTGCTGATGCCCGAGATCTTGGTGAGCTTGTTGTTGGCAACGTAGAGCTCCTCGAGGTTCGTCATGTGCGAGAGGTCCGGGATCGCGCGGATGCCGTTGAACGACAAGTCGAGCACGCGCAGGTTCACGAGCGACTCGACGCACGAGATGCGCTCGATCTGGTTGTCGTACAGCTCGAGGTGCTCCAGCGCCGGCAGCTTCCCGAGCCCGTCCATGGACTGCAGCAGGTTCGAGCGCACGTGGAGACGCTGCATCATCATTCATTCCAGCGAGCGGCAACACGTGAGCGTTACGTACACCCACTCCTACGTAACCATTCACAAGAGACAAACCTCGAGGCGCGGCATGTCCTCCAGCCCGTCCAGCAGTGTCGCCTTGATGCCGGCCGTGCCCACGTAGTAAATGTCCTAGGGCGCAAACTAGCGCGTTAGACCCTCTCGCACGCCAGTCACCCGACTCTATGATTGTATCCCACGCACCTCGGCGTCGGGACCAAACTCGACGCACTCGCTGAGCTTCGTCGGCGCGCGCTCCTCCTCCTCCTCCTGTTCGCTCTCGTGGTCGTGCTCGTGCTCGTGGTTATGGTGATGGTCGTGCTCCGCATGGTCGTGGTCGTGGTCGTGGTCGCTCGCCATGGCCGCCATCTCGTGGACGCCGGACGCCGTGACCACGCGCGTGGTCTTGGCGATCTTGGGGGCCGGCGGCGCCGTCGCCTCGCCGCTCGCCGCGCCGTCCACGTCCATCGCCGTCGCGTCACTCATCTTATTGCTCTTCGTTCCTTCCCAGTCAAAGCAAAAATGCCGCGTTTCGGTCGACAACTTCATTTCCCCTTTGATATGCATAACACGACTGCACTATTGCATTAACCCCTGGTATAGCATATTCAAAAGCTAAGGTGATACAGTACTCTTTTCGTTTCACATGTCTGGGGAGCTGTGTGTTTTGCGCGAGGAGCTCTTTTTCGGCCCGACGCACCCAAGCACACGTCGGCGTTGAATCAACGCATTGCCCGCCCTCGCGCGCTCTTGTGGGACTGACCGCCGGACGCGCGCCATCCGCAACCAACTCCCAACTACCATGGAGGGCATGCTCAACTACTTCATCCCGGAGGACGGCGACTCGTCCGACCACATGAACGTCGTGCCGCTGCCGCGCGTGGAGCAGCTCAAGCTCCAGCACGTCAAGAAGGTGCGGCGCCGTCCAGGGAACTAACCATGCGCGGCGTAGTGTGGCTCCATACTGACCCGCTTATGTTGCGAACAGTGCTTCCCGCTCCCGGGGGACTTCCACTTCCGCTTCAAGACGGCGTTCGAAGGCACTTATGGTAGGCCATGGTGGTCTCATGCTGTCATTTTGGATCTGGCTGACCGATGCGCGTGACGGTTGATGTGGGTTCTGTAGTGTGGCTGGACGTCACGAACGACGCGGACCCGGTGCCCGACTACAACGGGCTCGTCGTGAGCAAGATCGCGCGCGTGCAGCGCGTGAGCACGACGCGGCCGCCCGAGCGCGTCGAATCGCCGGCGGTGCAGACGCCCAAGGCAGCCAAACCGGCGCCGGACCTCATCGAGACCTCCCCGCCGCCCGCTGGTGCGTCCATGCAGTTAGTATTCTATGTGGATATGTGCTGATCCGTGCTGACAAGAACATGAACTCGTGCCGCGAACAGCCAAGGCGCCCGAGCCGGCCGCGCCCGCCAAGGCCTTCAACGATGACCTCGTTGGCCTGGTAAGTTGCCGTGGGCCTATGACATTGGTGGTTCAGCCTAGACGCCTGCGCCTCGGCCTGCTCCGTCGTCGTCGTGGGGCACTTGCAGAAGGGTAGGGACTATTATTCTAACCACGTCCTGTGTATATCGATAGCTATCCGACCCGATTCCTGCCACATCGCCTCGCACGTCGGCTCCTTCGACGCCAGCCCCGGCGGCTGCGGTACGATTTTTCCTTCCTCGTTTCCACATCACTCTTCTGCCACTCGTGTGTTCTCACCGCTATGTGATTCTGTTCTTTAACGTCATAGCCGCCGGCTTCGGGCGGCGACCCGTTCAACCTTTTCCTCGGCCCGGCCAACAACAACCCCATGGGCCGACCGAACGCCCCTCCGCCGATGAATATGGCACGAGGGCCGGCTGGTCCGGGCGGCTACCAGGGCGGCGGGTTCAACCCGATGGGCGGCCCAGGCGGTGTGGGCTCCCCCATGAACCCACGCCAGGGCGGCAACATGGGCATGGGCATCAGCCAGATGGGGCAGCACATGGGCATGAACCAAGGCCAAGGCCAGCCCGCGCAGGGCAACAGCTTCCAGGGTCTCAACTGGCAGGGCATGGGCGGGCAGCAGCAGCAACAGCAGCAGCCGCGGCCTGGCATGGGCATGCCTCAAAACGGCCGGCAGTGGTAAGATAGCAAAGAGAGGTGCAACGACAGAGAGAACGAGAGAAAACGAGGATCGCACCATATAAATCCACGTCCTCGCAGTGCATTTATTGATCTCCCTGTTCGAAGAGCTCTTCAACTTGCGCGCGCACTAATTACGACCAATCAACGACATGTTTGCACAGTCTTACCCAATCAAGTGTCAAGTGGTTGACATTTATTCTGTCCCGCGCGGTACAGTGAAAATGTATCTTCTCCGGGCGCAAGCAGAAAATAAAGAAGGAAGGAACGCGGCCGCTGACCCACCTCGCGGGGCGCGTTCCCGACCGGCGCGCCCGCTTCCTCGCGATCTCTACGGACGCACCGTGCGACAAAGTGACCCGTCGCCCCAGGCAGCCGCTCGCTCGCTCCTCTGCCGCGCCGCGCTGGACCAGACAGCGCCGAACGCGTCGAATCGAGAGCCGAATCGAGTTTAGTGGCGTGTGGTTTCCTCCCCCGCCGCCCTCTACACGCCGCCATGTCCGTCGAACGCTCGCGCTACGGGCCGGACTTCCACTGCGTGACGGTGTCGCGCGATGTGTTCGAAGTGCGCTCCCACTACGTGAACCTGCGGCCCGTGGGCGGCGGCTCCTACGGCATCGTGTGCTCCGCGGAAGACACGGTACGTCTCTCCCATGATCCATTGCCCATGAAGCGTCACTAAACTGACGTCGCTTCCGTGGCTTCTCGTGCGTGTGCGCTGGAAGCGTAGCTACGCGGGCGCAAGGTCGCGATCAAGAAGATCACCGACGTCTTCGACGACCTCACGGACGCCAAGCGCATATTGCGTGAGATGAAACTGCTGCGCCACCTCGGCGTCCACGAGAACATCATCAACGTACGTGGTGGCGCCTGCCGGAACCAAAATGGGTCGCTGATCTGCCTTTGCTGTGCTGGGGTTTGCCGTGCGCTGACAGATCCTGGACGTCATCCTGATCCCGCCCAACGTCATGGACTTTTCCGACATCTACATCGTCACGGACCTCATGGAGAGCGACCTCGAGCGGATCATCAGCTCCTCGCAGCCGCTCTCGGACGCGCACTTTCAGTACTTTCTCTACCAGATCCTGCGTGGCATGAAGTTTGTCCACTCGGCGAACGTGCTTCACCGCGACCTCAAGCCGTCGAACCTGCTCGTGAACTCGAACTGCGACCTCACGATCTGCGACTTTGGGCTCGCGCGCGGCGTCGAGATGGCCCACAACGAGGACCTCACCGAGTACGTCGTCACGCGCTGGTACCGCGCGCCGGAGCTGCTCGCGGACTGCCCCAACTACAACGACGCCGTGGACATGTGGGCCATCGGCTGCATCTTCGCCGAGATGCTGCGCCGGCGCCCGTTCTTCACGGGCCGCGACCCGTCCGACCAGCTGCACATGATCATCCGCGTGCTGGGCTCGCCGACGCCCGAGGAGATGAGCTTTGTGCCCCACGAGGCCGCCAAGAAGGCCATCTTGCAGCACGGGTACTACCCCAAGGTACGCACTCGGCTTGGGATGTTGGTACCGATCTGGTCGTCGGGGTCTCACACTAGGTACTTGTAGCGACCGCTGAGCGAGTTCTTCCCGGACGCGAACCCGATGGCCGTGGACCTGCTGGCCAAGTCGCTCAAGTTCAACCCGGAGGAGCGCATCACGGTCTCGCAGGCGCTCGCGCACCCGTACCTCGCGCAGCTCCACAACCCGGTGCGTCTGGCGTTTCGTAGAGCGACCGTCCACGCGGGCTCCTGATACTGAACGATGTTTGTGTGCGTCTTTCTCCTCTGTATAGGCCGACGAGCCCGTGTGTTCCGAGGCGTTCAATTTCGACTTTGAGCGCGAGTCGCTGGACCTGGGCGTCGAGATGCCCAAGGAGGAGCTCCAGCGGTACATCTTCCGAGAGGCCGTGTCGCTGCAGCAGCAGGAGATACAGCAGATGCACTGAGCCGGCGAGCAGACCCGCTCTCTTCTTCCAATGACCGCCACACCGCCTTCGAATGCGAGAGAGAGAGAGAGAGAGAGAGAGAGCGAGGCGCCGGGGGCGCGTGTTTCATAATTTCTACTACGTTCTGTACTATCATTTCCGAGTATTTGGGATACGTGTTTATAGAGGTTATGGGCTGACGTCAGCACAAGGGAGGGAACCTGTAGAAAGCAATGGCCCAGCGGCCGACACCGTCCCGAAACGGCGTCCCCCACCGCTCCTTCCTCTCCTTCCTCTCAGCCCAGGAGACGCGCTACCCGCGACTCGCCGTCACTCGTGGTGTTCGCACAGCTAGCTCATCTCCTCAGTTTTCTCCTCCTCCTCCGCCGGCGTCGACGCGCTGTCACCTCCTGTTCTCCTTCGACGACCAGCACAAGTCTCCCCCACGCGTCTCCGAGGGTGGGGAAGACAGCGAGCGTCGAGACTCGCCGTCGCCCAGGTGCGTAGCGCGTCGTCGTGGGCGCGTATGTCTTGACTTGCGTACAGCAGCGGCGGCACGGCGCGGCGTGGAGCTCCTGCGAGCCCGCGCGTGTCGTGCTGGCGCAGGGCGGCGTCACGTCGAGGTACTCCGCTTCGACGTCGGCGTCGGCATCGGCATCGCCGTCACGACCAGGAAGCGGTCGGGATTCAGGAGAGGTGCCGCATAGTGTTCCGTCTGCTCGCTTCCACAGATCACCTGCGTTATGGCACCCGGTGCACACAGCCACTCCCCACGACTGAAGCAGAACAGCACCACGGTCGTTCACAATTGAGAGGAGACGAAGGAAGAGAGGCGGGTCGGGGCGGCGTGCTGCAGCCGAAGCACCGCAAGGACGCCAGGCATCCGCGGAAGCGCCGCCAGTGAAAACACCGGCCTCTCGCGGCCGACAGTGTCGCCGTGACGACGCATCTAGCTCGTACCGCGCCAATATCCAGCGGGTCGCCCTCAGGAGTCGGCTGCAAGGGCCAGCTTTCCCGGCCACCGCACATGTCGACGTGCGCGGAGGTGACACGGCGCTCCGTAGGGCTCGAGGTGATGCCTTCTATCGCGACGTGAAGAACGAAGACGCTCTAGCAACCATGCTCTTCGTGACGAACTCGTTGTTCGAACACTGAGACGACCAGGTGCCGCGCTCTTCACAAGTGAGTTCCCGACCAGATGGCCCTCGCCGTCAGCGCCCGCGCTGCGCTCCTCTGCACCGGCGAGCAGCTCCGTGTCCGAGAATGATGACCGTAGTGCGCCCCACAGCTCAGTGTTTGCGTGTGGGTCCCGATGAGTGTGTCCCCGCATGGCGCCGACCCGCTCCTCACACGGTGGCGACTGTGGTTTCACTTTCAGGGTTCCCGGTCGAATCTCAGTGGCGGAGAGCGCCCACGCCAGGTCAACCCCGCCCCCCTTGACCCGCTCTGGACATCGAGCGTTGGCGGCCTCCGGCTCTCGTGACTCGCGGCACCGTGAAGCCGAGTCGATTCCAGCAAGCCGAGTCGATTCAAGCAAGATACCGGTATCGAGCGGAGACCAAGATTCGAATTCCTCCAGATTGCGCATACGAACGAGAGAGCGTCTCACCAAAACACTCGCGAGGTCATCACCACTTGCGTCGGCCACATCTAGAGAGGACCAGCAGCAACGTTCGGTCCGCATCGCGATCTCCCCCCATGCTGCTGGACCATTGGCCGTACTGTTCTTGGTACTTTGGCTGAGATCTGTGTCGTCACTCGCTACTACCGAGAGATAGCACGCGAACCGCGCGCCGACTCCGGAGCCACTGAGACAACACCGGCGCACGACAAGTGACCACCGTGGCACGCTGAAGGCTCGTGACGTTGGTCGCGTCATGACTTTGCAAGACGTTCTTTTGCGGAGACCGTCTTTCTACGCGACATGCCGACTCCGTCTCCTCTCGCTGAGATCCCACGGGCGCGCGCGCGGGGCGAATGCCCTTTCAGGTCACGCCAACGACCGCGTGGACGCAGCCAGCCAACTCCGCCAGACCACGCGCTGCATGGTGTTTGAAACGTACGAAGGACGAGAGTCATACTCACCCTTGTTCGTGAGGCTGGCGTAACGTCTACTGTACGACGGTGGGTCTCTGCGGAGCCACTTTGGCCATGAAACGCGGCAAGCGTGCCAAGAGGGGATGGCAGGAGCCAGTGCAAGAAAGAGGAAAAGGAAAAGGAAAGAGGAAGCGACGTGCGTGATTTACACTAATTACCACCGCTACGGTGCTGCTACTCACTACTACTGCTACTACTATTGATCGTGGAGGTCCTCAGCCCAATCGCTGACACACGTGGCGCGTGGCGGGTGGATAGAATGCACTTGGAGAGACTCGTTCGGGGATGTATCGTACAGTTGCGTCTCACATGACGGCACACCATGTTGGTTGGTAGGTTTTTTTTTTGCCTAGCTCGAGTACTCGGGGGACATGGCGCCGCCACCGCGGGGCGAGGCCACGGCGGACGCACCCAGCACCGAGTTGGCGTGCGAGCGGCAGAGGCCCTTCTTCTTGACGTGCTTGTTGCAGTCCTCGACCTTGCACTTGCGCTTGCCGCCGTGGGCCGTGCACAGGTCTTGCCGCACCACGCCCTTCTGGCACCCGGGCACGGAACACCGCTTGCCGCCGCCGTGGCGGATGCACAGCCCCATGCTGCGCTGGATGTTGGAACAGCCCTTGGCCTTGCAAATGCGGCCGCCGCCGTGGGCCACGCACAGGCCCTTGCTCTGCGCGCCGCGCGTGCAGCCCTTGCGCTGGCAACGCCGGCCGCCGCCGTGGCTGATGCAGAGCCCGCGCGTGACGGCGTTGCTGGAACACTGCGGGAACGCGCAGAGCTTCTTCTCGCGGCGCGCGTCGCTCGAGTCCGACACGTCGAACGGGTTCATCGACTCGTCGCCCGACGCGTTGCCGCTTGTGGTCGAGCGCGGGGAGTCCTGGTTGCTCGAGCGGCTCTGCTCCAGGCGCTGCATCGCGTGGGCCGACTCGGCGAGCGACGCCAGCGGGTGGCGGTCCGGGCTCGAGCGGTCCAGCCTAGCAGAAAGGGAAAACAAATCAAGCCAGGCGTCACGTTCCAATTCATGAGAGGAAGAGGATAATGAGAACCGTACCAGCCGCGAAAGTCGACTGAGGCGCTTTCGTGGCGCGACGGCTCGCCGCCGCCGTGGAGCGCGCGGTGGTGGGCCTCGCGCCTCGCGAGCACGGCCGTGACGTCCAGCGAGTTGCTGCGCTCGACGCGGTGCTTGGGCACGTCCGCGCGGTGCAGCTGCACGTGCGGCGCCGCGTACGCGTCGTACTCGCTCTCGCTGTCGCCCGGGTGGTGGTGGCGGTGGTGGTGGTTGTGGGACGACGCGTGCGGCTGCGGGCCGTGGTGGTCGCAGTGGTGGTGCTGGTACGACGGCGGCGGCGGCAGCTGGTACGTGGCCTCGTTGGCCGCGGACGCGGCGGCCGCGCGCGCCATGGCGTCCGACGGGCACGACATGGAGCGCTGGTACCGGAAGGGCTTGCCGATGTCCTCAAACGAGAGCTGCTGCGCGAGCGGCGGCAGCGTCGTGGTCGTGGGCGACAGGCACGCGCGCTTGAGCGGCGGCAGCACGAACTCGGCGTGGCTGCGGCTGGGGCGCGTGGGCGTCGGCAGCGGCGACGACGGCGCCGAGTTGTTGCCGAGCGACGCCGAGTCGAAGAGCCGGCTCAGCGCGTCGCCCACGGGCTGCGCGAACGCGCTCTGCGGCGAGCCGAGCGGCGACGGCGCCGGCGACGAGAGGCTGGGCAGCCGCAGCGACGGGATCTTGGAGGAGGAGGCGGCGGAGGGGAGCGGAGAGGAGGGGAGCGGAGAGGAGGGCGTGGAGCGAGGGGGCACGCCATCCGAGGGCGACGGGAACGACGGCTTGGGGATGAAGCCGAAGGTCTGCTTGATGAGGAAGCGCTTGACCGGGATGGCCACGTCCCCGGAAAAGTTGGTTTGTGGCTGTTGGCCCGTGGGTTGTTGGTTGTTGGCCGGGTCGCCGAATTGGAAGACCGCGCCGTTGTTGTAGTGGTTGGTCGGGCTGGGCGACATGGGCTCGCGCTGGTTGCTGTTGTTGGCGTCGCTGGTCGGGTCGACGTCCATGGCGTGCGCGGCGTGGGCCACGTCCGACTCGCTCAGCTTCTCGTGGGGCCACGAGCCGCTGTTGGACTGGTTGTGGTTGTGGAACCCTGGGCCTTGCGGCGGCGCGGGCGCCATCAGCGACGAGAGCGCATGCGGCGGGTACTGCGCCTGGAAGCGCTGCTGGCGCTGCTGGTGCTGCTGCTCCGAGCGGACTTCCTCCGAGGTGCCCATTTTCTTCAATCTAAACTTCAACATACACGCAGGGGCTGTCAGTCCGCGCCGACGCAGACCATGGAGAGAGAGGGAGGGAACGTACATGGACGTGCGTGCTGGGAGTGTCGCGAAGGGGGGTGGTGCGTCGCGGGGAGTGACGACGGTCGAAAAGCGAAGTGAAGACGAAGGCGCTGACAGGGCGGGGGAGCGCGCTCGACGTTCCTCTTCAGCGAGATCTTGTCAATGCGACAGTGTGGAGAGACGGAAACCCGGAAGGAACGGAAATGGAGGTCGCACTGTCGAGGAATCCCTGGCACGCAGGCACGCGAGAAAGGGGAAGGGAAAGCGTGCCGTTTGGGACCCTTCAGAGCGCGGGCCAGGAGGGTTCGGGCGGCGGCGCACACTCGGCGTGGCGCTGGTTTTTGGATCTCGCGCGAAGGCGTCGTCGACCTGGAGGAGTGGAAGAGAACTTGAAATATAACGCCCGTGTCTGAAACGAATGGAAAGAAAAGAAAGACAGGCGAGGTACATGCCACACCCGCCACCTCTGCTGGCACGGTAACTTTCACGGTTGCCAACAGCACTAACGTTATGGGTTGTTCGCTCTCCCGTGGCCGTTGCCGTCGAAACCTTTGAGCGCACCGACTTCTTCTGCCACTGCTGTGACACAGCACAAGGCAACTTGACGACTTTTTCCGCTGGCCCCACGCTGCGAGAGGGAACAAAACGGAGCAGCTCAACAAAAAAATCGAAGGGTCTCGCTCTCTCCTCTTTTTTGCACCGTCGCTTCCCCGACGGTGCCAGCTCCACAATCACGTGCGCCACCCGAGCAGGTGATTGCGGGGATGAGCCGTTTCCCTCGAAAGGGTACAGACGGTTCGTGGGTCGCTCGTCTGACCTTTCTCTCCGCGATGTTGGGCGATTCGATTGCCGTCGATACTGTATGTACAACTCTGTGTTTTTTAACGCCTTTTTTTGCCTTGTGCTTGACTCAGGCAGAGCAAGACAAACCCAGCGCACTGCTCACGGTTGCAAAAACACGCTTCGTCTTGGACAGGTAAAATATCTACCCTGAAGTTGTGAAAGGGGGAGTCCGACTTCCTCCGGAAGGAGCTATCCGGACATCTAGATCCACGCACGCCAACAGTTGCATACTGTACCCTAGTACTGTGCCCTCCCATAGTGCAGGGTCGTCTAGAGGACGCGCTCCTATCACTCGGTTGTGCATCAAAACATGAGTCGCCGCTGGCGAAGAAACCTCGAAGAGCAAGTCCGCTAAGCAGCTTGCGCGACTCGGCGTCCAGGGCGGGGTTGTCAAACGCCGAAGCCCCGCGTCCGAAGATTCTAATGCAAGCTAGTGCTGTTACGTCTGAAGGGGTCGGTGTGAGTGTGGCCTACCGCGTGGTCGACGTGGGTCCACACATCCGCGGGTGCCGCCCGTGCTGCATCTGTGCTCGAGATTCGTGCTGTGTGCTGAGGTTGCAACTGCGTCCACGCCGCCACAACTGTATCGCGCTGGCCTGTACAGCGAACGTATCACGTTGGCGTGCCTGGTTTTGGTGTGCATGGCTGGTCCCGGATGCTGGACGCTTGGAACGAGGAAGTCGCGTCTCTGGGTTGCAATGCCGCTCAGCAGCTTGTCTGCCGATACCCCAAAACGAGCTGCAATCGAAGTTGATGTTCATTCGTGGCTTGCTGCTTTTGTCGAAGTACCTTGGATATGCTGCAAAGTTTGCCAAAATGTGACAAAAGAAGGAGCCATATAGTGGGATAGGTGGAGGACGCAGAGCACATTTTGGCAGATACCTAAAAAGTTACGTCCCAGTAAATGTTACGTAGCTGAATACAAGTGGTACCCGGATCATTCAGTTTGATTGGGCAGCCCAGCTGAGCAATCTTGACTGGTGTGGTGGCGGTTCAACTGAGTCGGAGGTCTTTATGTCCTACTGTAGGATGGGACTGGGAGAGGGAAAAGGGTACTTACTGCCCAACACTGTCGGTTTCCTGTCTGGCTTCTTGGGCCCAAAGTTGGTGTGGAGCCCCCGTTTAGACGCTCTTGACACTCAAGAGTTCTGGCTGCAGCCGACAAGTCCATGAAACAGAAGCGGAGAAAAATTGCCTTGAACAGTGGAGTCGTCAGTTGGTCTCCTGGGGAAACCGACGCGTCTCGACAGCACTCCACGTTAGACATGAGGGTTTGTCGCAGTGAACTCGTCAGAGCATTCTGGCCGGTCCGTTGACGCGAGGGGTTTTCCCGTGTTGATCAACGGGATTCGGGTGCCACTTTTCAGCTGATTCAACTTCCTCTTGCCATCAAAGGGAACAATCCCTCCCAAAACGTTCTCGCTACTGATCACCAGCGGAGTAAAGTTGAGATTTATATCACTTTTATAAAAGTGAGCAAAGTGATGACTAAATCGGAGGCGGCGGGACGTTGTTTTGGTCGACCACGCGCATGCGAGCAAAAATCCATCGCGACCAAAAAAGAGCGGGCGGTGCACTTCAAGCTTTGGCCCGGCGTGAGCCATCGTTCGGGTGATGCGATTGCGAGCTTCCGCCCCCCCCCC
>JAADWV010000002.1:0-195671 GCA_023336295.1 Pythium folliculosum
CCCCCCCCCCCCCCCCCAGCTTTAGATTCATCAGCGCGCACTTACTAGTATCGCAGGTAGAAGTCGTCGTCGCGCGCCATGTTTCCCTGCTCGTTTCCCTTCGGCTTGCTTTGCTGGAACGAACTGTTGGGTTTCCGTGCCCAAACCACAGTTCGCTCAGCTTGGCTTAGTCTAAAATCCGCCTTTGTTTCAGCCTATCCGGTGTAGGTGATTCATACAGTCACGTTTGATTGGATGAAAACAGTCTTCCAGGAGTGCGGGAAATGCGGTGGTTTGGTCGAAATGACCCCCCGCGTTTTGTTCAAAACTCGGTCAGTTCGATCGCCGCACGGGACGGCGACGCCTCCCCCGCGCTTTCCCCAGACGCCATCACCACGGCGCGCTAGACGCAAGATACGCCCACGAAGTGGCAGCGGAGGCATCGCTCGCCTCGCCCGTCGCTGACACCGCTCAACCTCCCAAACGCCGGTGCGCGCTCCTCTCGCTGGCTCCACGAGCGCCGCACAGATTTGATTCGTTGACGCGGACGGTGAGTGGCCTGCTTCCCGAGGATAGACGTACCTCCACGATGATGTTGGACGCGTGCGTGATGATAAGCGGGAGAAACTAACGCGCCTTAGTCGTTGTATCTATTCCCAGTGCGAGTGTCGAGGGCAGAAACGATGGCCGATTCGCCTGCGACTCCTAAGTCGCTGTCCACAGAAGGCGCCTCGTCCCCGTCGGCAAGTGCCGCCAACTCGAAAGCTCCGGCTCGCCCGATCGCGAAGAAACGACCCACGGCCGCATCTGCGACAGCTCAGGCACCCGATACCACATCGTCTACAAACAGCGCTTCCAAGCCTCGCGTGACACGCCGCGAGCTGAAGAAGCTAACCGAGATGGATCTTGAGGAAAAGGACGATGTTCCGGCCGGTACGAACTGCGTGGTTTCATTGGATCGAGTGTACAAAGATCTGAGCTGTGCTCGTGATATACAGGTGTGTCATCCGTTACCGGAAAGCTCTTTGGTGACGATGAAATTCCACCGACAGTCACGCCAAGCAGTCTTCACGACGATTTCGTCAACCTGATGAAAGCGCAAGGGCTGGAAAAGATGGCCACCGAAGCAGGCTTGATGAAGGACGGGGCGTTAGTCGACATCAAGCAAGAACCTGGCTTGGATACACCGAAAGCGTCGTCGAGTTCAGGGAAGCGACCACTCTCAGCTCTCAAATCGGAGCCAGATAGTCCGAGTTTCTCAAGCCCGTACGTACCTCACCCGAACAAATACTCCGAACTTGACTGACTCACTGTCTTTTCAATTCTCTTTAGAATGTCTGCAAAGAAGCGGAAGTATCTGAAGATTCACAAAGGACTCCGCCACTTCAGCATGAAAGTGTGTCAAAAGGTCGAGGAGAAAAATGTGACCACGTACAACGAAGTCGCTGATGAGCTCGTGAAAGAGTTCGTTACCATGCGACCGAATGATGCTGTACGTGTTTCACTCGCTTGTAATTGTCAGTCGTCTGCGGTGGCTGACAACAACTTCACGCTCTCCATTGGCAGGTCTACGACGAGAAAAATATTCGCCGCCGCGTGTACGACGCCCTGAATGTGTTGATGGCCATGGATATCATATCGAAGGAGCGAAAAGAAATCCGCTGGAAAGGTCTTCCTACGAGCTTGCAGCACGACGCGGAGATGCTGATTGTGAGACCGAGCGATATGCTTTGGCTGGATAATATTACAACTCACTAATTAACACCAATGCGCTCACAGGCCGAACGAAACGAACGCATGAAGAGCATTGACCAGAAGAAGCAGCATTTGCAGGACCTCCTTGTGCAACAAGTCGCGATGAAAAATTTGCTGAAGCGCAATGCAAAGCGACGGAAAGAAGCAACATCAGATGCCCAGCGCGACGAAGGCCGCATTTTTCTACCTTTCATCGTCGTGAACACGAACAAAGACACCGTCATCCAGTGCGAGATGTCGGAGGATCGCCAAGACATCTTCTTCAACTTCAGCAACCCGTTCGAGATCAATGACGACACTGAGGTGCTGCGAAGACTGAAGCTCCACAAGTGCCCGTTTGACGAGCTCAAGGGCATTGTGCCAGAGAAGCTCATGTCGTATTTACCAGCCGAGTGCGAGTCAAAAAGTGACGAAAGCTGAAGATCAGGGTAGAGTAGTTACGTGGATTGTAGTGCTAGTTTATGAGGTATACTCTCTCGCAGCAAACTGAATCAACGCCCGCGCGTTGCAGCGAGAAAACATTTTTCTGATCAGACGATTATCACTACCGTACGAGCATTCTATCAGCATCGGTACTGGGAGCTAAGAGCACTGGTCCCGTTCGGCGTTTAGTCAGCGATAGAGACGACGGCGCTCTTTCATTGTTGTTGTGTCTGGCTGGAATGGATTTCTCCTTGACTTGGGAAGATACCGTGGCTCTGTTGCTTGTGTCCGCTTGTACTTGTTAGTCATAGTCCCTCTTTGTGGTCTCTTGGAGAAAGAATGAGCTCGTGATTTTGGTATGCGATGACCAGCAGTCATGAGAGTCGTTCGGCTAGGGCGGTGGGGTGACCGGCGACGACGTCGGCGTAGGACCGCTGCCGCGGCTTCTGGAGGCTCGACGGGGGCGGCTCTGTCGTGAGGAGCACCCACTCCTCCGTGTCACTTGTCGTCGAGGCGTCCTGAGCGACAGAAGTGTTGGATATTGGCGCTGTCGTGGCCGAAGTGGCGGCTCTTGTGGTCGCCCACCCGATTGTTTGGAAGAGGCCTTCGAGCATTGTGGTCGCGGGTGCTTCGGCTTGTGGCGGAATTCGGAAATGAAGAGAAGGATGAGGAGTGGTGAGGTGCTGGAGGAGAAGGAGGAGGAAAGGGAGCGGACAGTTGGAGTTGGATCTCGCGCTTTTGTTCTCCGCGTTCTTCTTTCTTCGACGCATGCCGCTTCGGGTGACGGCCGACGACACTTCCATGTGTTTGTTGTCAGCGGCAACTTCAATGACGCGCGCACTTCTGCCAAGAAGAGAACACGACGGCTGGGTGACACCCCGTTTGAGTGACTTATCACAGTACTATAGTCAACACAAAACATTGTTTTGTCTCACACGAAGATGCACCACAACACAGATACAGCTTCCGCCGATCCTAAATTTTGAGATAACCGAGGGCGCTGTTACTTCGTTTTCTTTCTTTTTCCAAAGCAAGGCGATGGTGGGAAAAGCGACAGCACAGCGCCAGCCCCTCATCAGACCGGCCCAACTTTGGCTGCTTCCTCTCCAGGTGTCCCCATGTTGTTGGCCAAGTGTTCTGAAGTTTGGACAGAGACTCGCTGGCCAACATTGCTCAAGTTGGGGATACCAACACGCCATGGGTCTGTCGCGATCGCATCTTGGGAATCGCTCCCCACTAGCAGCCAGCTAACCGTTTCCTTGATTTCATTAGGGGGGGTCAAAGTTGAGAAAAACGTGCTCAAAATCCAGATTTGCTCATGCTTGTCTTTCGAAAGAGCCTTGGTTGTGCTTGAATATATTTTAAGCCACCTCCAGAGGTGGCTTGAAATAATTTCAAGCAGCTGCAAACGTTGGTTTCAAGCAATTTCTTGGACCAGCAAACCAACAATCCCACAAAAATGAGCAAACACATGGTTCAAATCCTGTTCTGACCCAACTCGAAATCTGGTAATAAGCATGCTTGAAAAGGAACCAAGCACGTGCTTGAGCGGAATCGTGGTTTTTCCAACTTTGACCCCCCCTATTGGAAATTGAAGAGACAGAGCCATCGCCCGCGGCTTCAGATTGAAGTTGGGTGTTCTCGCTGCCATGGCAACAGATCCAGGTCATCTCGATTGAGGATTCGAACCCTCTCAGTTTGCTCGCCCTATCGCTCCTCCCCTCCCCTCCCTCCCCTCCCCCTCCTCTCCTCCTCCCCTTCCCACTTCAATCCACTCTCCTTTTCACACATGCACTGAGGACTGTCCGTCCGCAGTTTTCAGGTTTGGGTGTCGAGCAACATTTCGCGCGTTGGATTGGCTGAAATGCGCCTCTGACGTCCCTCATCAAGATTTCCCACACCCCTAACGCTGCTATCCCGCAGCGAATGTAAATTTCACGCACGGAAACAAACCAGGTCGAGGCCCCGCGGGCACTGCGGGCACACCTTGAAGCATGTGGCCGTCATTTATGAGTGTTGGTCTCCGGTCATTTATCAGATCAGCTTGAACTTTAGCACGGAACCTTCGAACTTTCGGTAAGAAACGGCCCTCCGCTTTCGAAAAAAATACGACCAATTATCGCAGGGATACTGCGGGCTATGTTGCGCGAGCGATCGGCGCCGCGGGCGGAAGAGCAGACAACAGTCACCTCCATACTGCGACAGAGACAGCGAGGCCGCCAAGGGGGGAAGTTTGCCGCAGCGCGTTCGCGGAGTATCCAGGGCACCCCCGCCGAGACACGCACCCCGTCCGCTAAGCGTGCGCCGCGTCGCCGTCCGAGGGCGGTGAAGAGAGACCGCGCCGTCCCCCTCCTCTCCTCTCCGCTCCTCTCCCCTCCCCCCCTCTGCTCGACGCATCCGGGATCCGGCAAGATGCACCAGCGCACGCGCCACGCGTCGCTCGACTTCCCGCGGGCCAACCACCGGCTCTCGCCGCAGGAGGAGTGGTGCGAGTTCCTCTCCACGAGCATGGCGGCGCTCACGACTGACGAGGACGACGACCAGCACGACGTCGGCTCGCGCTCGCTCTCCAGTCTGCCCGGGCTCGAGCTGCGCCGCAGCGGCAGCGCGCTGGAGCCGCCGCCGCCGCGCCGCGCGCGCGAGGAGCCGTCGGCGAAGAGCGCGTTCGGCGTCAGCGCCGCCAAGCCGCAGCGCCGCGACTCGTTCTCCGAGTCGCTGACGTCGTCGACCGGCTCGTCGCCCGCTGGCGCCGCGGCGTGGCGACCGTTGGGGCGACGTGCGTCAGCGCATCTTGTCTCGTCGTCGAATCAAATGGACTACCACCTCGACTACGGGTTTGATCTGCCGCCGTTCGCGCAGACGACCGGCGCTGGCAACGGCAACGGCAACGGCAAGAAGCTCGCGCACGCGTCCAGCTTCCGCGACGTGGCGCCGGCCCAGTCGTCGTCGGGGTCGTCGTCGCTGGTCGAGTCGTCGTCGTCCGACGAGGAAACGGCCGAAGTCGTGGACAACAACAACACCACTGTCGACCGCGAGGCATTGCGTCCCGCTCGAATCGACGTCGAGCGCAGCTATGCGACGTCGCCTCTGGCTCCGCTGGCGCCCTTCCAGGAAGATGCTCGCTCGTTGAACGTGGATACGCGTCTCAACCCAGCGCATCACGCCAAGTCGCCCGTGCTGGGATCTCGGAAGGACTCGCAGACGTGGCAGCTTCAAGACGAAGAGCTTCTCACGTCGCCACGATTCGGACAGTTCCGCACGTCGCTCGAAGAAAGCGCGGCCAGCATGTTTGGTGGCGGGATGGGCCTCTTCGCAGAGTACGTTTATCGCACGTGCCTGTTGGTACTGTTGTTGTAACTGTCTCCGCTCACCAAGATATGTCGTATGCATCACGTAGGGAGCTGACTAACAACCAAGCAAGCGAGGCGCGTGAGACACGGACAAGGTGCGTTGGTCTCGTTGATGATAGAACCGCATCCCGAGCAGACACCACTCACGCCACGTATCTTACGCGACATTTGTAGGGCTACGAAGGATGCGCGTGCGTCGTCCGTGGACTTCACGTACGCCCGCCCTGCCGACATGAACCAACCACCTCTACCACCGCAGGAGCCCCAGCTCCAGCGGCTGCGAGCCCGCTCGTTCTCGTACTCGGCTGGGTTCGGAGGAAACAATTACAACCCCGCGTTCGTGAACAAGCAGTACGTGCCGCAGCATCAGTCTCAGCCAGACTTCCCGGTGACGATGCGCCAGTTCCACGCTGGTGCGCCCGCACCGCCACAACCGACGACCATGGGCTCCATTCGCCCTCCGCGCGTGAGCATTCCACCCAGTGACGTCCATGCGTACCACCAGCATCAGCCGCAGCACCAAGTGCAGCACCAGGCCACGCCTCCGCAACCGTACCGCCGCTACTCGACCGACTTTGCTGCCCCACCGCCGTACCCCGATCAAATGCCGCAGCACGAACCAGACGTCGTTTTGCATCGTTCCCACAGTGGACGCGGCATTCGCTCGTACAGCATGGAGTATTTCCAGAGTAACCAGCGCGTACGCACGCACTCACTTGAAGGCAACCAAATGTTTGCGCCCGGTGCACCGCCAACGGAGTACCCGGTTGTCAACCGCCACGCATCTGGTGCTGTGTCGTACGAGTGGCCTCGGTCACCGGTCGCTCCCCCACTCCCTCCGGACACGCGCATCGGCTCCAACAGCCAGTACCCGCTGCCGCCGCCCGAGGCGTACTACGAGATTGAATTCAAGCGAGGCCGCACCGAGTTCTTCGCTGGAAACGCGGGTTTCAACGCCGGAGAATATGTGAAGGTGCGTTTCCGAATAGTTTGGCGGTATGTCGTCTCGTGTTCCTTGTGCTGATCACGTTGTTCTGTTGTTGTCTTGTGACAGGTTGAAGCTGATCGTGGTGAGGATATCGGTCGTGTCCTTCGTCGCGTCACTGACATCTCAAAGATTACCGGCGGCTCTAACCTCGACCAGTCTGGGCATGGAGAAGATCCGCTCGGACGTACGAAGCGCCACGAGCTGCCGACGAAGCGAGTCATCAACGTGGCCAACGCGCGCGAATGTGACATACTGAGCGAGCAGGTGTGTACTTTCTTACTCCATGTATCATTCGGATGGCTTTGTCATGACGATTTTGTGCTTCAATTTCTACAGCGCAAGGAGGAACACGAGGTGTTCGAGGTTTGCAAGAGCAAAGTCCGCCAGCGCCTGCTTCCTATGAACGTGATTGACGCGGAGTACCAGTTTGATCGCCACAAGTTGACCTTCTTCTTCGAGGCTGACCGGTGCGTAATTGTGTTTGGGTGTTGGCTAAGGTTCAATCATGCAACTAACGCTTGTTTGACTATCTGGTTAGTCGCATTGATTTCCGTGAGCTCGTCCGCGACCTCTTTGCGATCTACAAGACTCGAATCTGGCTGCAGCAAGTTGTGCCGAGTGGCAAGAAGCCGATGAGCGAACTGGAGATGAACTAGAGCGCTATGCCTGGCAACAAAGTACAATGTCTATCCGCTCGACAGACCGGAAAACAAGAACCTGTGGCCAGCGAGGAAACGAGCTCCCCAAGCGTCGACCCAGTCTCCGTGTCGGTGCCTATCGAAAGTGACGTGTTTAGATTTGGATATATATACTAGAGGACGCGCGCCAGGAGGAAAGTGCCGACCCCACCAAAGCCCCCGTCGAAGGGGGCCAAGATTACGCGACGCAAGAGCAACAGGGAGTGCGGGCCGCGAGAATTTGTGCGAAGAATCCTGGACGAGAACCCTGGCGTAGCGAGTAGACAGACGGCTGTCGAGGCAGCCCTCCCCCAGCGGACGTGGATTTTCCTGTTTATTTTTTTCAATATAGACGACCTACAAACTTTGACATACTGGTTGATGGAGGCCTTTTGCGCGCTGGATGTGGTGCCCCGCGGTGACGCGATCGTGGGCGGCTCGTCAGTTCTCTGCGTCGTGAAGCCATGCTTCCGAACCTCTACTATCCGATACGTGCCCCTTCAAGTCCAACTTAGTATCCGCGAGAAGAGGGTTGTTGAAGCCGTTTCGCGGAAACCCCTGAAATGGATGGAAAGTTCCATCGAATGCGAGGCGCTGTCGCGCCCCTGGAACGGTCCGCGCAGCGTCGCTTGCTGTTAGCGCCGTCCCTGCCCCCGTTCCCGTCCACCGCGCCACGCCGTTGAGGCGCCACGCGCGACGAAACAGCTTTCCCTCGTGCCGCCGTCCCTAACCAGAGCAGCCCGCGACAACCGTTTCCGCCCCCATAACGCCACGCTACGCCCCAGGGCGCCCTCTCTCCCTCCAGCGTGTGTCGTGGCTGGCGCCGCCGGAATCAGTTGTGCATTTCCACGCTCAAGCGTTCCAGACCCCTTGACCCTCGACGATGCGCGGCGACGTCGAGACCGAGACGATGGGGCTCAGCGACGACCTGCGCGTCGAGGAGCCGGCGCTGGACGCGGCGGACGCGCTCTCGGCCGCGGCCGCGGCGCTCGCGGACGCGCAGCAGCCCGTGGGCGCGTTCGTCGCGTCGTTCGAGATGGCGCCGCGCGACCTGCAGCTCGCGCTCGCGCTCACGCGCCCGCAGCTCGCGCAGCTCCAGGCCGAGTGCGACCCGAGCGACGACGTGGTCCACGGCTGGCGCCGCGTGCGCGGTAAGAAAGGCTCGCGCGTGCGCCTGTGGGAGCGCGGCGCCGCGTCGGCGCTTACGCGCACCGGTGTGGACGGCAAGCTCGCGCGCGCACTACGCCGCCGCTCGGCCGCGCCGGCGTCCTCGACTACGACAACTACCAGTCGGTCCCAGCGCCGCCAGACGTCCCCTGCGCCCGCGTCCGCAACGCCCACGCCGCCGCCGCCGCCAAGTGCGCCGGCGCACGAGACGTACGCTGTGCGCAGCAGCATCACGGTCCACGCGCCGCTGGCGTCCGTGATGAAGGCGCTCGACTGCTCGACCGCGACGTCCTACCGGTCGTTCACCAAGATCATGTACGAAACGCTCGTGGCCGACACGTCCGTGCTGAGCCACGCGCGCGTCAGCGACGCGTTGCCGGCGAGTGAGCCAACGCACCTCGCCGAGTCGCTGGCCGTGCGCTGGGTCGTGTGCAAGTGCGCGAGCCCGCTCGTCTCGGACGTGGACCTGAGCCTCGTCGAGTACTCCAAGGTCCACTCGATCGACGAGCTCGTGGCGGCCGGCGACGCGCCGCACAACAACAACCAAGACAGCGACAACGACGACGGCCACGGCCCCGAGCACGACGCCGCGACCGCCAGCGACGGTCTGCGCGTGCGCGAGCGGCTGCCCGCCGCGTACAAGGTGCTGCGCTCGATGGAGACGCGCCACTGCCCCGTGCTGAGCGACGCGCCGCACCATTTGGAGCGCGTCCACGTGCCGCTGGGCGGCTTCTTGCTCTACCGCACCGACCACGAGGACGTGACGGACGTGGTGTTTTTCCTGTCGGCCTCGTACGAGCGCAAGAAGCCGGCGTCGGGCTTCCGCACGTCGGACGACCGCCAGTTCCGCGCGATCCAGCACGTGCTCCACCGGCTCGCGCTCGGCGTCGGCCGCATCGAGAATGCCGTGGACGCCTACACCATGAGCCTCCAGCTCGAGACGCTGCGGCTCGCGCGCTGGATCGAGAACTCGGACCGCAGCGAGTGCGTCGTGTGCTTCCACCGGTTCCACCCGCTCACGCGGCGGCGCCACCACTGCCGGCTCTGCGGGGACGTCATCTGCCGCGACTGCTCGGTCCACAAAGACGCCGACCTGCCCACGGTCGGCCCCACGACGCTCCGCATCTGCAAGCTCTGCGACGTGCAGCACTTTGGCCGCTCGAGCGTGCTCGCGACCATCGCCACGGACGTCAAGCGCTCCGGGCGCTCGGGGCTCTCGGCCTTCCAGCAGCGCGAGCTCGCGCTCGAGACCACGACGTTCGACAGCCCGACCGTGCTGCGCCAGCGGCTGCGCCATCGCCGCCAGACCGAGCTCAGCGCTATCGAGGCCTCCAAGTCGAGCTCCAAGGCCGGCTCCTCGACGCTCGACTCGCCCAAGGCCGCCGCTGCCATGGCCCGCGGCGGGCGGCGTCACAGCCTGGACTACACGCAGCCGCTGAGCTGCCCCAAGCCCACGCTGGCGCCACCGAGGGGCCTCGCGGAGCGCTGGGCCAGTCGGAACGACCCAGCTCGGTCGGTGGCAGCACCGTCCCCGTCACCTTCACCGCTACCACAGCCTCAGCAGGCCTCGCCCGGCAGCGGCAAGTGGTCCAAGGCTTTCTTTGCGAGTCGCACGCCCGGAGCGACCACGCCGACGCACGCCAAGTCGCCGCCTCGCGCGTCTGCGCGGACGCCGACGGCCCGTGCGACGCCGCTGCACTCGCCGCCCGCGCGGTTCGCGCGCACGATGCCGCTGCCGCACTCGGTCTCCAAGGACGCCACCGCGGCGTCTTCCAGCGGCGGTGGCGGCTCGCAGCGCTTCAACTTTGGTTTCATGAAGAGCGCCACGATGTCGCCGCACCAGCGCCCGCGACAGCTCTCGACCGGCGAGCTGAGCGTGCACGACTCGCCTGCAAACCAGCAGAAGACCGCGCCGTTGCGGGCGTTCGGCTCGAGCTTGTCGCCTCGCCACTCCGGGCTGCGCAAGACCTCGCGCACCGAGAGCGACAACCAGTCGCGCGAGAGCGACCAGCAGCAGCAGCAGCAGGCGACACGTCGCTCGAGCAGCCAGCGCGACAGCGGCTCGCTCGCGCTAGGCCGGCGCGCGCGCCTGGACCCGATCGACGAGTTTGAGGACTTGCTCCGTGAGCTGTGCGAGCGCGCGGGCGATGCAGCGGACGCACGGTACGCCGCCGTGAGCGTGTTCACGTCGCAGAACCCGGCCAAGTCGACCTCGGACGGCTCGGCGCTCACGATGGCGCACTACCTCAAGGTGCGCGGCGCGCCCAAGCTCATGAAGATCGCGCCCAACCTGCGCTGCTGCGAGCCGATCTTGCGCGTGGTACGGCCCGTGGTCACGCGCAACGCGCTCACGTTCCGGCTCGAGGGCTACGACTTTGCGCAGCTGCCGTTCGTCAAGGGCCCGCAGCAGGCGCGGTTCTACGCCGGCGTGCCGCTCGAGGACTCGCAGCAGCGGCTCGTGGGCGCGCTCGCGGTGTTTGACGCGCAGCTCGTGGACGAGGACGACGAGGTCTTGGACTGCCCAGAGCTGCTCGAGTCGATCGCGCGCGCGACGATGGCGCGCGTCGAGTCGCGGCGCGCCGACAAGGCGCTCGAGATCTTTATGAACGCGCCGCTGCTGCGGCAGAGCGATCCGGTGGTTGTTTCCAGACGGGGCGACGACGCGTTCAACGTGGATGGCGACGAAGACATCGATGAGGAGCACGCTCGTTCCCTGCACATTCCGCCTCGATGCCATCAGGACGCGCCGTTATCTTCCTCCAAGACCAACGCGCTCAACTACTACAAGCAGCAGATGCACCGGCTCGTGCAGCAAGCGAACCAGACGCAGGACCAGGTCATGCAGCACGCCGCGCACGTCCACGGCGTGAGCTACTGAACGCCGCCACATCCCACGGCTGCAGCGTCCTCCTCCTCCGCCTCCACCTCTTCGAAAAAATCCACGTTTCTTGTTCTCTTTTGTGTTTTCGTTTTCATGTTCTTCTGGTTCATTCGTTTTCTCGTCTTCCGATCCGGTGGTCGTGTTCGGGTGGACCTTACTTGGTCGAGAAGAGCCCGACGACGCCGTCCCGGAACGCAAACACCTTCGAGTTCCACGACTCGCGCACGGACGTGTAGTACTCGTGCTCGCGCGACCGCAGCGGCACGTACCGCTCGTCCGCGCGCGCGCTCGCCTTCTGCCATGCGAATAAGAACCAAACAGATAAGTTGAGCTGGTCACCACCCGCGCGAGCAGCTCCTAACACGTGTGACCCATACCTTGGCGCCGTGGAAGCTCTCCTTGACCTGGTCCAGCGCGTAGAAGACCACGTCCTCGCGCTCGTGGAGCTGGTATTTGACCATGCCGTAGCGCGCGCCGCCCGCGACGAGGCCCACGACAAACGGCGCCAGCGACATCTTCAGCTCTCTCTTGTTCCTGGTCTCAATGAGCGATTCTGCCGTGATTGGGGGCTCCAACGGCACAAAAACAAGGGGGCCGAATCCCTTGTTTTGGGTCTATAATATTCGGGAATGCACAATCTACGTATATAGTCATGTGGTTAGTAGTAAATCACCAAATACAATGCTCGGACGATTGGGCGCCAATCAGTCGGTCTCAGTCTGGGAATCGGCAATGGAGAGCGCCGCGGACATGGAGGTGGACGCCGCGCCGGCGCCGGTGCCGGTGGAGGCCCCGCAGCAGCAGCAGCAGCAGCCGACCGAGGCCGAGAACGCGGCGCCGCTGCCGTTCTCGGAGGAGGAGCTCGCGGCCTGTCTCAAGGTGTGTATGACATGTTTGTAGCTCTTGGCACGAGATGGGTTCAGTTCTAACCCGAAGCGCTATTCTGTACAGGTCATGGACACGATCGCCGCGGACATGCCGCTGATCGACGACAAGCGGCTGCGCATCTTCCGCAAGAAGATCGCGCCGCTGACCGAGTTCCTCGAGGGCCGCAAGTTCGGCGGCCAGAGCCGCAAGAAGTACCTCGAGGACAAGCAGCTCCGCGAGGAGAAACGCGCGCGCATCAACCAGCGCCGCATGCACGACAAGAAGCACATCAACGCGTCGTCGCTGCGCCGCGAGCGTATCCAGAAGCTGCAGTCGCTACTTGAGCAGGGCAAGGAGTCGGCGCTGCCGCTCATTGCCGACGGCGTCGCCGGCGAGGACGTGTGCCACTCGACGCAGATGCAGGCGCTGTGCGCGGACGACGAGGCGCAGGCCGAGGCCGAGAAGGCCGAGGCCGCCAAGCGCGAGGCCAGCGCGCTGCTGGGCTTCCGCTCGTGCTACTCGTGCAAGGGCCGCTTCGAGAAGATCCACCACTTTTACGACCAGCTCTGCCCGAGCTGCGCCGAGCTCAACTTCACCAAGCGCTTCCAGTCGGCCGACATGCGCGGCAAGGTGGCGCTCGTCACGGGTGCGCGCGTCAAGATCGGCTACCAGATCGCGGTCAAGCTGCTGCTCAGTGGCGCCGCCGTGATCGCGACCTCGCGCTTCCCCAAGGACATGGCCGAGCGCTTTGCCGGCCACCCGGAGTACGAGACCTTCAAGGACCGCCTCCAGGTCTTTGGCATCGACTTCCGCGACCTCATTCACTTGGAGCAGTTCATCGACTTTGTGCTCACGCGGTACGTTCGTCTATTTTTCCTTTCGCAGCTCTCTGTATGGTGCCGCTGACGTTGTTGCTGTGGACCTGATTAGCTACTCGCGGCTGGATGTGATCATCCACAACGCGTGCCAGACCGTGCGCCGCCCGCCGCGCTACTACCAGCACCTGGTCAACAAGGAGACCAAGTCGCTCGAGCAGTGCGACGCCAAGATCCAGAAGCTGCTCCACCACCAGTCCGAGTTTGAAGCGCACCTGCACTCGCTCGCGCTGCCGCAGTCGACGACGGCCAGCGCGGCGGAGGGCGGTGCCGGCGCCGCTGCCGGTGGTGTCGCTGGCTCGGTGTCGGTGCCCTCGGCGCTCAAGTCGCAGATGCCGCTGCTGCTCACGGACGCGCACGAGGACGAGGCGCTGTTCCCAGAGGGCATGGTCGACGTGAACGGCCAGCAGATCGACCTGCGCTCCAAGAACTCGTGGTTGCTCAAGCTCGGTGAGGTCGCGACGCCCGAGATCGCTGAGGTGTTTGCGATCAACACGCTCGCGCCGTTCATCATGAACAACCGGCTCGTGCCGCTGCTCGAGAAGTCGGGCGGCCCGACCGACAACAAGTTTATCGTGAACGTGAGCGCGATGGAGGGCAAGTTCTACCGCCACAAGACGCCCAACCACCCGCACACGAACATGGCCAAGGCCGCGCTCAACATGATGACGCGCACGTGCGCCGAGGACCTGAGCAAGCGCCGCATCTTCATGACGTCGGTGGACACGGGGTACGTGGGCTGTCTGCTCTTGCCTGCAAGTTGAGATATGTCGTGTTGACTAACTGGATACCGCTCTGTGTGTACTTGTAGCTGGATCAACGACGAGAACCCGCTGGAGAAGGCTCACGCGCACGCCAACAACACGGACTTCCAGACGCCGATCGACGAGATCGACGCGGCCGCGCGCGTACTGGACCCTGTCTTCGTGGGCTACAACACGGGCGAGACGATCTATGGCAAGTTCCTCAAGGACTACCACGAGACCGAGTGGTAAACACGCCGTCGGCACCACACCGCCCATTGGTTTACATGTAAAGAGGAGTCGGAACAACGCTTCCCCATAGAGAATCCACAATGGCAGCGTTTTTCCCTCCGATTGAGATGTGTGAGTAAGTAGTATTCTCTTGTACTACGTAGTATGCCCTGAGGTTTTAGCAGAGCGGGATCTGCACGTCGTTGCCACGCATCTTCTTCTGGAGGCGCTGCGAGTTCTCGTCGCGGAAGACGCACCTGGATCATGTACGACGCGACGTCCACCTCGGCGCCGTTGGCCGCGTCTTCGTTGTGGAGGAACGGAATCTCGGGCCGCATGAGGAACCGGCCGCGCGTGATGTACTAGTAGTTCTGCTCGGGGTACACAAACGGGCGGATGAACACGGCCTTGGCGAAGCGGTAGCTCAGCATGGACTGCGAGCGAATGAGCGTGTTTGCACGCAGCGGGTCGTTCATGAACACCTCGGCCGAGTTGCGCTGGTAGCTGCGCCAGAAGTTATCGACCTCGCCGCCGCCGAGCGTGCCCTTGGAGGCGCGGTAGCCCACGGTCACGAGCAGGCGCGTGAGCAGGACGAGGAAGCTGAAGAGCAGCCCGTACGAGATGAGCGAGCCGAGCGGGCGGTAGATGTACGCGAGCGCGCGGCGTCCTCGGTCTGGTCGCTCCAGCTGTAGCGCGAGTAGGCGGCGTAGAAGCTGAGGATCGTGGGCGTCGTGGGCGAGAGCCCGCGCTGCACGTCCACGAGCCCGCCCTTGAGGATCGAGACGTTCATGATGTCCTCGAAGATGAGGTAGATGCCCAGGAACGTCGAGGCCACGATCTCGAAGCTCGTGATGTACGTGCGCTCCGTCACGAGCGCCGCGAACTTTTCGTGGAGCCGCACGAAGACCCACTCCCAGACCTTGTCGAGGCGCTGCCGAGCTGGAAGAGGCTGCTGGCCCACGCGAAGAAGTACACGTTGGGCACGATGTCGATCCACGCGATGACCGCGTCGAGCACGAGCAGCGCCGAGAGCAGCGGCTTGCGGATCGAGACCGACGTCAGGTTGTGTACAGCAGCATGCGCGAGCGCGTGTTGTTCTTTTCCGGTCCTGCTGTGTCTTAGCGTCATCTGATCCCAGTGATCGACACACCCACACACGGTGTCGTAGGTGGTCTCCCTCCTCGATTTTTCTACTGTGCTGGCTCGCCACGCGCCGTGTACACACACACATCTAGACGCAGAACGAACAGCGATTCGCTCTCTTCCTTGCTATAGTCTCTCTATTCGGGGCGTGAGCGCCCGCGTTCGTTCGAGCGAGCGGCGCGGCGAACGGGACACCATTGTCGGCACAGGCGAACAACATACGTGAGACCGTCGAGCTATTGTTGAAGTTGCAGATTCTTATTTCCACCAATGGGTACAATTCACGTATGTCTATTGGCTAAAAGTCATCTGAATGTGTGTCTTCGGGATCTCAAGATCCCCCCCGCGACTGTTCTGCTTCTCTTCTCTCGAGGTCACTTCGGCGGAACCGCCCCGAGGTTCCGCATTCAGCGCGAGGGAGAGGAGAGGCGCCCACTTTCGCATTCACGCCGGGAACCCAACACCCCACGCGACCACCAACTGTACTCCCGTCTCCGCCCACCATGAAGCAGGACTCGCTCATCGACACGAGCAAGTACGACCTCCCGCCGGACGCCAAGGTCTGGTGCACGTCGCACCCGGTGCTGCTCCACAAGCTCACCAAGCTGCGCGATGAGCGCACGGACGCCACGGTCTTCCGCCACGTGCTGCGCGAGGTCACGTTCTACCTCGGGTGCGTTGGCTGTGTGGACCGGTTGAGCCGCCTCTGTTGTTTACGCGGCTGAGCCGTGTTTCCCCCCGTGTTCTTTTTAGATATGAAGCGACGTCGGACCTCAAGACGGCGCCCAAGGCCACCAAGGTGCGTCACAGAGACACTTGCTAGGACATGAGATACATAAGCTGACAGAGTTCTGATCTCTTCTTCAGACCCCGCTCGGCGACCACAAGGGGGTCGAGCTCACGTCGTCGGTCGCGGTCGTGCCGATCTTGCGCGCCGGTCTCGGCATGGTACGCGTACCAGTCTACCGAAACCGCTATTGTGAGATCTTGATCCTTTGAAATGACCGTGTCATGCTTGTTTGTGTAGGTTGACGCAATGCTGGATCTGCTACCGAACGCGGTCGTGCACCACATTGGTGGGGGCAGTTCGTGTAGGGCTTCTGCTAGAAACGAACATGTGACTAACGGCCAGACGAACTACCTGTAGGCATGTACCGCAACAAGAACTCGCTCTTGCCAGTGCAGTACTACAACAAGCTTCCGAAGGAGTGCAACGTCGACGTGGCGATTGTGCTCGAGCCAGTGATCGCCACGGGTGAGCTGTTGCTGACTTGCGAGAAGATTGGGCCAATACTGACTTGATGTGTTTCCAGCCGGCACCATCGTCGCGACTATCGCGATCCTTAAGACCTGGGGCGTCCCCAAGATCAAGATCATCAGCGCCGTCGCCTCCAAGCCTGGTGCGCTTAGCTTTCGACTGTCTCGGGGTGTGTTCCGGGGACTAACACGCCGCTATTCGCGCAATTGTAGGTCTCCAAGAGCTGTTTGCGCAGCACCGGGACGTCGAAGTCGTCGTGGCCGGAATCGACGACTCACTCACGGAGGTACGCGCTGCGCTTTATGATCAGCTGCCGCAGCTTAAGCTCATGAGACTGTCGCATTTAACAGGAGGGCTACGTGTTCCCGGGGCTGGGCGACGCCGGCGACCGCGAGTTCCAGACCGGCAAGTACTCGGACGGCGGCAACAAGAAGCAGAAGTTGTGAGACGCGCTCTTAACGCCACCCGCGCAGCGCCCCGAGTCTCCCTAGGTTCCTATAAGCCCGCGTCTTTGGAGCTCCTCACCCGAACTTGAAGTTGCCTGGACTGTTGGGCATTCTAGTGTGCACCACACACGTCATAAAGATCACCTTTGCTCTTTCGTATCCCCTCTAACCCGATAGAACCGAAACCTGTTCTTCCAACAAGTCAGGAAGAAAACACGAAACCGAGCCGACGAAAAAAAGAAAGAACCCATGAGCGCCGCGACGTCCGCGCCCGCCAGCGCGCCTGCTGCCGTGGCGAACCAAAGCGGCGCGCGCGCGACAGCCACGCCTCAGCTGCTGAGGATGCGGTCCAAGGACCCGCTCGAGAGCTCATGGCGCACGCACATGGTACGTTTGTGAGCTGGTTTCCTGGCATGGCATGGCAAGGATGGTGTGGCAAAGACACAGGAGCTGACGTTATGACACGAGCAGAAAGAAGGCCAGTGGGTGCCGGACGTGGCCGTGCCGCACTGCATGCTGTGCCGCAGCGAGTTCACGTTTTGGAATCGCAAGCACCACTGCCGGCGCTGCGGCGCGTGCGTCTGCGACTCATGCTCGGGCAGCCGCACGCGCTTCATCTACAAGGTACGAGGCGGAGTGGCTCAAGTCGTGATGCTGTGCGAACGTGTTGACATCTTATTCGCGATGCTTTCGTAGGAGATCTCACCGGACAAGGTGGCGCAGGAGGACTGTCGCGTGTGCGACGGCTGCATCCGGTTTATCGATGAGAAGCTCGCGCTCGGGCTCAGCAAGCGATTTGGCAAGGGCGTCGACAACCAGCGCGACGAGGACGCCACGGCAGCGGATACTGCCAAGACGAACGCGAATGTACTGGCGCCAGAGCCCAAGAGCAATCGTGGCGTGCTCACGGTCGGACGATACCGGTACGTGGCGACGAATGCGATCAGTGTCCGAGGGATTGCGAGTTACTCACGTTGATGAACGCCACGCGTGACGTAACGCTTGTGCAGTGCGGAGATCAAGGAGAGCGAGGGCAATCGCTACATTCGCGACAACGACCTGTAAGATCACACACAAACACACGTAGTCATGAGGCTCGTTGAAGCCTGGGCGCTTCAACGTGGCGGTGCCGATTACAGCCCGCGCTCTATGCCATCGCGGAGCTCTTCGACGTCATCATTGTTGCAGCGGAGAAGAACAAGGCGAGATCTCGTGCCGAACGTTCCACCGAGTTGCAAGATTTCTACTTATATTGCACCATGTTTTGGTATTGAATGAAATAACATCAATTCCGCTGACACACAACTGAATCTGGTGCTTAACATCCAGCCGTTAACCTCCTTGTTGGGTCTTCAACATCCACTGTACTTGATTTCACTATTTTTGAATTCAAATGTTTGAATGTTGACGGGTGTTAAGGAGGTCCCTCCCGACTGTGATTTTTCGTGAGTTTTTGTTCCGCGGGACGTCCCGTCTGTTGTTGGGAAGTTTGTTGGCGTCGAGCGGCAACTTGGACGACCGTCAAGCGGAACAGCAGGTTGATCCGCGCGGAGGGACCCACAACACCCGGCCCCGAAAAGCTCGCGGCGCACGCACCCGCGTGTTGGAAGTTGTTGGAAGTTGGTTGTCCCAACGCCAACTCTTGCCACCGACACCGGCCCCCAACGTTGGCGACGCCCCCATTCCCCCACACGAAATCGCCAGTTCAAAGTCCGGTTCCAGTTCCCAACGTTTGCGGATCAAAAATACCCGCCGGACCTCTCCAAGGTTAGACCGGGAGGTCACCGCGACATCCATCACCTCCATCACCTCCATCTCTGTGATTGACGGGCCTCACGCGACGGAATGGACCCCGACGCCTCGCCCGTGGGCGGCCTCACGGCCATCGACACGGCGCTGAGCGTCGAGGCCGAGCTCGCGCGCCTCGAGGAGCTCGAGCACGAGCTCTCGCGCATGAAAGTGCGCTGCGACTCGGCCGACGCGCCCCACTCGGCGGCCACCTCCACGGCGTCGTCGCCGCTGAACGAGACCGCGACCGCGACTGCTGCTGCCTCCATTTCCTCCGACACTTCGCCGCCGCGCACGCCCGAGCGCCGGCGCAGCCGCTCGATCGCGACCGACGACGGCGACGACGAGCGCTCGGTGCCGTCTGAGAGCCCCAGTGCCGTCGCGGCCGCGCAGCGATTCGGCGTCGCGCGGCCCGTGGTCGGCGTGCGCCGCATCGCGTCCACGACCGACCTGCCCGGCCGCGTGCGCTCCGGATACAGCAGCCCCGCGGAAAGCAGTGGCAAGACCAAGAAGCTGTCGTCGACCGAGACGCGGCGCGCGTACGCGCAGTCCGTGAAGGCGCGCATGATCGGCAACGGCAACGTGGACGACGGCATCGCCGTGCGCAAGCCGCTGCTGCGGAAGCGAAGCAGCGGCAGCAGCCAAGGCAGCGACGACATCCCGGCCGTGGCGCCGCCGTCAGGCGCGTCGACGCCGCGATCCACGCGGTCGGCGCTGCCGCCGCCGACGCCACTCGAGCTCATCACGCCCTCGATCCTCAGGACGGCCAGCCGGCGCCGCGACTCGATCGGCTCCAACGGATCGTCGGTGTCCTCGATCGCGTCGTCGCCGTCCACCACCTCGTCCATCTCGAACGCGTCGGCGCGGTCCGCGCGGTACGCGACAACCACCTCAGCCTCCATAGCGGCGTCCTCGCGTCTGCAGCGCACGAGAAGCGCGAACGCCGTCTCCTCAGCAACGACATCAATGGCAGCCGCGTCTTCCAGCCGCGTCACGCCGTCCACGCCCGCGAGCCGGGTCTCACCGGCGAAACTATCCACCGGCGTGCCGCCGCCCAAGGTGTCGGTCATGCAAAAGCTGCTGCAGGCGTCGAACAACGACACCAAGGACGCACGCGTCGACTCAGACTTGGTGAAGCAGCTCAAACAGCAGTACGTGTTGGCAGAGCAGGGCGTGCAGCTGCTGCTCAAGCCGCCCGCCGGGACAATGCCTCCATCGCCAATGCGAGGCGCGGAAGCCGAGGTGCGCCGGCTCAAAGGTGGCATGAAGACGCTGAACGAGCACAGTGTTGCCCTCATGCTGGCCTGTGAGGTGCTCCAGCGCCAGCAGGATGCTCAGCAAGACGAGATCTCGCAAATGCGCGTCGTGAACGACCAGCTCATGCGCGAAATGGAAGTGCTCGCGGCGGCCAGCAAGAACAACAGCGGGTTCTCGACGCCCGTCTCGCGACACGGCGCGGCGGCGGAAGCGATGGAAGAGGACGAAGAATCCAGTCGAGCTGACAGCGACGAAGCGACCACCGGCAACCGGCAGTTCAGTGCTGATTCCTCCTTGTCCGCATTTGTGAACGAGATGCTCCGGAAGGCGACCGAGAAGATTGAGGAGAAGTGGAAAGCGCGATTCGCTGAGAAGCAGGCCGAGCACGAGTGGGCGCTAGCCGTTGAGCGCGACCGCGCATCGGCGTCGGTGATGTCCAACTCCCGGTTGGTGACCGAGACGAAACACGAGAAGGAGGATGAGATGAAGGCGCTTCGAGAAGAGAATGTTGCAATCAAGTTAGAGAACAAGCAGCTCGGGATCGAGATGACGGCGCTCAACTCGGACTTGGACTACTTCCGCTCTCAGCTGAGCCAGCAAGACGAGATGCGGAACAGCTCGAGCTTCTGGGAGAAGACGACCGATCTCGCCAAGCAAAACCGCGCGCTGACAGAGGAACTCACCCTTGCCCAGCAGAACGGGAAGAAGCTGGAAGAAGTGATCAAGGACCTGCGCACACAAAACTATGCGTTCCGCGGCGAGAACGAGGCGTGCGTCAAGCGCACGAAAGAGCTCGAAGTGGAGAAGCAGATGCTGGAGGACCGCCTGGTTGAAGTCGACAGGAAGTTCGATGACGAGAAGACGCGCCGCGAGCAGTTCCAAGTCAATGTCGAGCAGCTGACGGTCGAGAACACGGCGCTGTACGCACAAATGGTGGCGCTGCAGGCGACCCATGAAGCGAAGATGGAGGAGCTGCGCGGGAGCTTCGAGAAGCGTAACGTGATTCTGGCGGGCGAGATGCGTGTGCTGCAGGCGCAGAACAGCCTGATGCGGCGTATGGACACGTCCGTGCCCGTCGTCGCTGGTAGCTCGGTGGCGCCGTCATCGACCGTGGCGCATTCCGCCGAGGCCGAGCGTGAACTGGACGCGCGCCTGCAGCAAGTCACCGACGAGCTCCTTGCCGTGCGCCAGGAGCTGGTGCTTCGCACCGACCAGATCGCGGACTTGGAGAGTAAAGTTGCCGAGAGCGAGCTGGTGCGCCGCAAGCTCCACAACACGATCCAGGAACTACGCGGCAACATCCGTGTGCACGTGCGCCTGCGTCCGTTTTTGCGGTCGGACGGCGAAGAAGCGCGATCAGAGACCCCGCGGTCGGCGATCCGCTGCGACAGCTTTGGCGGCACGATCTCAACCAACGTGGACAAGCCGCACACGTTTGCGTTCGACAAGGTGTACGGCCAGTCGGAGTCGCAGGAGGCCGTGTTCAGCGACGTGGCCGACTTTATCCAGTCGGCCATGGACGGCTACAACGTGTGCATCTTTGCGTACGGCCAGACGGGCTCGGGCAAGACGCACACGATGCAGGGCAGCGGCAAGGCGCAGATGCGCGGAATCATCCCGCGCGCGCTGCAGCTGATCATCAACTCGTGCCGCGAGCTCTCGACGCAGGGCTGGCAGTACACGCTGGACGTGACGTTTTTCGAGATCTACAACGAGACCATCCGCGACCTGCTCAGCACCGGCGCGGGCGGCGTCGACAAGTACAACATCCGCACGGACCGGCGCGGCAAGAACTACGTCGAGGGGCTCATCACCGTGCCCATCGACTTTGACGTGGCCGAGGACCAGCTCGAGGACATTGTGAACCTCGCGGCGTGCAACCGGTCGGTGGACAAGACGGACATGAACGCGCACTCGTCGCGCAGCCACAGCATCTTTGGGCTCAAGATCCGTGGCGTGAACGAGGCGCAGAACACGGAGCTCGAGGGCAGCATGAGCCTCGTGGACCTGGCCGGCAGCGAGCGCCTGAGCCGCTCGAACGCCACGGGCGACCGGCTCAAGGAGGCGCAGGCCATCAACAAGTCGCTCAGCGCCATGGCCGACGTGTTCCAGGCGCTCGCCAAAAAGTCGCCCCATGTGCCCTACCGCAACAGCAAGCTCACGTACGTGCTCCAGCCGGCGCTCTCGGGCGACGGCAAGACGCTCATGATGGTCAACCTCTCGCCGACGTTCCAGTCGGTGGACGAGTCGGTCTGCAGCCTGCGGTTCGCGCAGAACGTGAGCCAGTGCGAGCTTGGCGCGCCCACGCGGCAGATCAAGGCCCGCGCGGCGCCGCCGGCCACGTCGTCGGCGTCATCGTTGGGCACGTCATCGTCGGCGCCGTCCAGCGCCACGAGCACGCCCACGCGGCCGCGTAGCGTGACGGCCGCGACGCCGCCCGTGGCCAAGAAATTGCAGTTTTAGGAGAGAGCCCATTTACATAGGGAGCATGGTGGTGATGTGGGGGGGAAAGCGGGAGAATGCATGGGAAGTGTGTCGTTCATCGTGGAGAGAATGTTCTGCATATATCAAAGTGTGTGGGGGGGGGGACAAAAGTTTGTTCCCGACTGGGGAGGGGGAGGGGAAACCAACGCCGTTTAGTCGTCGTGGGCGATCTGGCCGCGCAGGAACGCGACGAGGCGCACGAGGTAGATGAGCGTGCAGAGCGCGCAGATGAAGAGCGTGACCACGAAGGCGCCCGAACCCTGCGAGCCCGAGGGGATGCCGCCCTTCTCGTTGTAGTTGTCGCTCGAGTAGCCGTAGTCGAGCGCGAGCGGGAAGCCCACGGCCCAGAACATGGCGTGCGTGGCCAGCAAATTGAAGGTCCAGCCGTAGTTGTTGGACACGAAGCCCCAGAGCGTCGGCTTCTTGAGGTTGGCGGCCATGATTGTCGGTGGTGTCGGGAGCAGAAGAGTTGACGAGAGTTGGGAGCGTTGGGATTCGCCGGCTTGGTGGCGCGTGGCTTATGCGCGTTTCGATGTGTTGGAGCGTGTTGCCCCCAACAAGTCGGGGATGGCCGCCCAGAGGGAAACCAAAGCGCCAGCAGTTTCGTGTTTGGGAGCTAAATGTACTGTATTAGCCCATTTTAAGGTGAGACGGTGCGTGCGGGACTGGTTAATACCGGTTTACGTGCCGGTTCAGGGTCGGTATCACTTTGGTGAAGTACCCTGTTTTGCCGAATAGAAGGTCTTGTGTGTCCTATTCCAGTCTAGATTAGACACAAGGTGGAGATAACACCAAGAACTCCTATGGGCGACGAAGAGTAGACAGTTTATCTGTAGGATGGCTTACGGAGCGCACAACGTGTACGCTTCCACTGCCTTGGCACTCTCTCTACTTTGTCTTGTGTCCACGTCTCATCGTGTCTTTCATTCTTTTCTTCTTCCTCCCCATGAATTGCAGTGGCGACCGGAGGGTTTAGTCGCGCTCGCTGATCGCGGTCAAGTGCACTTCAATCTCGTCCTCCGTGAGCTTGCGGAATCGCTCGCCCTTGACGACGACACCCACTTCAATCTCGTTCGGGCGGAAGTCGGCCGACAGAACTGACTGCAGGCACGTGATGGCCGTGTGCAGCGTCGTCTCATAGTCCATCGACGGGTTGGCCTTGATCTTCTTCTCGAGGTAGTTCTGCGCCTCCTGCTCCTTCGTGCCCGAGGACGTGGCCTTGAAGCCCCAGTAGTGGCCCGATGGGTCAATCTTGAAGAGCTGCGGGCCCTTCTCCTCATCGACGCCCACCAGGAACGTGATCACGCCGAACGCGCGCATGGACGCGTGCTGCGTGTACACCTGCGCGACGTCGGCGATGCGCTTCGACAGCACGTGCGGCGGCACCTGGTAGCCAAACTTGTTCTCGAACTCGTGCGCCTCGTAACGAAGACGCTGCGCCTGCGCGCGCGCGTCGGCTGCAAATCCATTAGATACCAAACCGTCAGCACTTTGAGAATACAGACAGCAGCAGCGTACTCAAAGCGCACCCGGCAGGCCCGTGATGAGCGCGCCGATCTCAGGCGTAATCTGGAACACGCTCGTAACCGAGTCCGGGTCAATGAGCTTGTCCTACAGGTGTCAATAGATCGTCTCCACATGAGCACCTCCCTTACTCCCATTAATTTTCCGTCCAACAAGCGCTCAAACCCACCTGAACCTTCTTCTGCGTGACGAAAACAACGCTGTCCTTGCCGCGCACGCCGACTGAGGTCAAGCCGCACTCCTTGGCGGCCTGGTACGCGTACTCTACACGAAAAAAGAGAGATCGCCCAGTTAGTCGATCGGCTGCTTCGTTGCCGACGCGAGCGCCAACGCACCGATCTGGTAGAGACGGCCCTCGGGCGAGAAGATGGTGATGTGGCGGTCGTATCCGTCGCCAGCCATGTTTGCGTGTTCGTAGGTTGCTGTGGGCGGTACAGGGAGCGCGCGGGCGTCGGTTGCTTCGGTCGCTTTCGCTTGCCTCGAACGCGATCTTGAGTTTCTTCCCCCTCGGGATTTTTTCGCCCAGCCCAAAAGATCGCGCACTGTCACTCTCCTCTAATGTACGATTCCAGGGAGGGGTACATCGTAACCGCTTTTAGGGGAAACGGGATAGCGGGATCCTTCTAGAACCGGAAGAATCCATCGCACGTGTCCCTCGTTTCCCTTTGGTCGCTCTCAGCTTGAAGCTGAATTCGCATTCACAACACGGGGGTTCGCATTCACGCCGCCTTCGTTCTCCTCTCCCCCACTTGTTGTTCTTCCCCGCGCTCCGCTCCGCTCCTCCTCCACTAACATGTTCTCCCACCCGCCGCGCGACCTCGTGGGCTACGGCCGCCAGGGCGTGGACCCCAAGTGGCCCGGCGGCAAGAAGCTCGCGGTCCAGTTCGTCATCAACTACGAAGAGGGCGGCGAGAACTGCGTGCTCAACGGCGACCGCGGCTCGGAGCACCTGCTCTCGGACATCGTGGGCGCCGCGCCGTTGGTCGGCGAGCGCCACCTCAACATGGAGTCGCTCTACGAGTACGGCAGCCGCGCCGGCTTCTGGCGGCTCCACCGCGCGTTCACGGCGCGCAAGCTGCCCGTGACGGTCTACGCCGTCGGGCTCGCGCTCGAGAAGAACCCGGACGCCGCGCGCGCCATGGTCGAGGCCGGGTGGGAGGTCGCGAGCCACGGGTACCGCTGGATCGACTACCAAAACGTGGACGAGGCCACCGAGCGCGAACACATCCGCAAGACCATCGAGGTCCACGAGCGCCTCGTGGGCAAGCGCCCCGTGGGCATCTACCAGGGCAAGCCCAACGTCAACACGCGCCGCCTCGTGGTCGAAGAAGGCGGCTTTCTGTACGACGCCGACGCCTACAACGACGACCTGCCCTACTGGAACTTCGACTTTGGGCGCCCGCACCTCGTCGTGCCCTACACGCTCACCAACAACGACATGAAGTTCGTGTCCTTCCAGGGCTTCAACAGCGGCGACCAGTTCTTCACGTACCTCAAGGACGCGTTCGACGTGCTGCTCGCCGAGGGCCGCGCCGGCAGCCCCAAGATGATGTCGATTGGGCTCCACTGCCGCGTGGTGGCCCACCCGGGCCGCATGGCCGCGCTGCTGCGCTTCCTCGACTACATACACACGTTCCGCGAGGAGACGTGGGTCTGCCGCCGCGAAGACATTGCGCGCCACTGGTACAAGCACCACTACCCGCCGGTGAATGGCGCCAAGCTGTAGAGGCAGACGGAACCAGCACAGCCGCAGGATGATTCGGCGTGCGCGGATCGCATCAAATCGAAATCGAAGTTCCGTGCCGACCTCCTCGTTGTCAAGATTCGACCGATTCTACTGCGTTGTACATCCGTGTAGCCCAATACAGACTATTGTAGAGATACAAAGATGGCTTCGTCGTTTTGTGTACCGAGGTTGGACTGCACCTGGCGGATGAAGTCTTCATGCAAGGTGCTGGTGATGTAACAGAAGCACTAATTGCAGCGTACGAAGATGGTACTGGAGGGGAGAGCTCGTTACAAAACCCAGCACACGCGGAGGTTCTAGAGTTGTAGTTCATTTCTATTCGATACAGACCAAGAGCGCTGATGGAGCACTGAACGTCTCCGAAAGCGTATGCCATACGTAGTTTTTATCGCTTCGGTGACGGTGCTGGTGCCGCCGGGGCTGCCCCATTGCTGACATCGCGTTCAGCTTCGAGCCACGAAATTTCAGACTTGATCAGCGTGTCGAGCCGACCCAGCAATGGGGCGCCCTGCGTTGGGTCGAGACCACGCGCGAACAGCAACTAAACAAATTCAGCAACACAATGTGAGCCAAAGGTCAGACCACAAACGCAAAACTACCACAAGTCCGTACCTGCTCGACATCCTTCCGCAGGAAGAAAATCGCTCGCTCGAAACGGTCGCGCTCGACCCCCTTCCGGTACAGAGGGTACTCGCCGTGCGGGTCGTTGATTTCGTCCTTCACATACGAGCGAGAAGAGTACGGCACGATCTTGTACCGCATGTTCACGTGCAAGTACTTGCTCAGCATGAAAGTCAAGTGGGCAATATACCCGAGCGCCGTAGAGATCTGCTCTTCATCACCGCGACCGTTGAGCGTAAGATCGGACGTGAGCACGCGGATGCCGCGGATGGAGTTGTCGCCCGCGCCAATGTACTCGATGGGATACACAGTCGTGAGCTCTTTCACGAGCATTGCCTGCCGAGACCGGATCTTGTGCGCCGCACGCAGCACTTCACAGCGACGTTCGAGGATGCCTTGCTTCTCGTCCTTGTACCGCATACTCATCTGCATCATACTCAGCAGCGCCTTCGGGATGTGGATATCGGTCTCGAACGTGCGTCGCTCATCGTGCATGATGTGCTTGACGCGATCCAGTGCGCTCTTCTTGTCGGCAATCTGGCGGCGTAGCGCCTGTATTCTGTCTTGCACAGCTGCGCGCTTGTGGTCTTTTTGAACCGAAGATTCTGAGCCCACGAGGCGCTGCTTGATCTGCTCTTTTAGTGCGTCGTTGCCTTCCGTGACATCTTCCATGTGCTTCCTGAGTGCGCGTATTCGCTCGAGGTTGTCGATGCCGTCGTGGAGACCGTACTCTTTCAGCTGAATCGCTGAGCCTTTGCGTCGCGAGTGCTTCACGGAGATCACACCCATCTCCACAAGCAGCTCGATGACTTCGCGCTTCACGTAGAAACGGTCGTTGAACTCGAGCAGACACGTGTTGAGTGGTAAATTGGAGATCTCCGTGAGCCCGATGGGCAGCGGATCGAGCTCGCGAATGTTGAAGTTGATACGGAAGATCTCTTCCTCGTACGCGGTCACGTCGTCGCCACGGATGCCGTTCGAGCGGGACGAGAGCGTTGTCTGTAGCGCGTTTGCATGCTCGGCGCCTGCCTCTTCTTGCACACCATCTCCATCTTCGTCGTCTACAAAGTCGAACGCACCGCGTTGGCTCGTCGACTTGTGGACGCCAGAAAAGTAAAAGCCCGTAGACACGTCCGGCTCCACTTCTTCCACCACGGGCACACGCTTGTCTTCAGTCTCCTCGCTAGCGACGGCATCGTCGTCGTCCTCGTCGTCTAAATCGTGGGTCGTTGCCAGGCCCTTGCGGCCCAACCCGTGGAGCGTCACGCCGTCCTCGTCGGCCATGATGACGCCGGCCAACGCGCTGGATTTCCGGCGCGCCATCTTGTAGTTGCGCACGCGCACGACGACGACCTGGAAGCCCGTGCCGCTGAAAAGCGGCGCGACGCTCACGTGGTGGTGGAGCCCGTCCATGTTCTGCGACAGGTGCGCGAGCGTCTCGGGCTCGAACGGCATCCACACGGGGTTCAGCGTGTTGCGCACGATCTCGCTCACGTACACCACGTGGCCGTCTATGACTAGGATAGCGTACCCACTGCAGGTTAGTCTCGGACAAACTCCCAACATAGGCACACTAACGACACCAACGCACCGAGCTTGAAGTAGAGGTCCAGCAGCTCGCCGCTGGGCGCACCGGGCAGCGCGACGTTGCGCATGGCGAAGGCTGAGAGCTGCTGCAGCGTGACGGTGCTGCGCTGCGAGGCCGCGCCGGTGGCGAACGCGCTGCCGCCGGCGCCACCGCCGCCTGTGGACGACGGTGTGGCCGCATAGGACGACTGTGTGGTCGCGTAGGACGAGGGTGTGGCCGCATAGGATGACGGCGTGGACGGCACGGTCTCGGTGGCGCTCGCGGAGCCGTGCAACATGGCCATGGCGGAGGGGGTTAACATGCGCGGGTGGTCTATCCACCGGGGGGGGAGAGGAGGAGGATGGCGGAGGGGAGGCGGTGGGGAGCGGAGGGGAGGAGAGAGAGGACGACGCGGAAGGAAACACGCCCGCCCGGGGGACGTGACCGCGGCGAGCCAGAAATGACGACGACGACACCACGAGCGAGGAGGAAGGAGGAGGGGAAGGAAAGCGAACAACCCAAGGGGGTACGGTACGGTGGGTACGTTACGGTGGGTACGCTCGAAATACCGAGGCGAAGACCGGTTTTCATGCAGGTCGGTTACAGTGGATCTCTTTCACGTTGAAGTGTTCATGCTGTGCTGAGTTTGTTGAGTTGTCGCTCGTGGATCTGCCCGTGAATCAACGGTCTACGTCTCACAGCGAATGTTCGAGGGAAATGCATGTTTCTGTTGGATTCTTGGTTGTGCCCAAAGGCTATGCAAGCTTGTTTTTTTGTTCTGTTGTTTTCTTTTGTCTTTGTGGTGCTCGTGCACGTTTCTTCTTGTGTGGCCGGCCATCCACGTCTTTGCGAGCTTTCGCGGGTTATATGAATGCTTCTTGTGTCTTTGGCGTATACTCGGCCCAAATCCCTGACTTGGTCCTCTTTGGGGTTTTGTGGGTGGTGATGTCCTCTGATGGTGCTGGTGATGAACGCCGAGAAGGGGTCCTGAATCGCTCGTGGGGCGCGCCGTGGTCTTCATGCGGCAGAGCGATTTGTTGTCCTGTGGGCACAAAAACGTCTATCGGGTGCTGACTCGGCACGAACGAGCAAGCGATGAGGGGTCGAGACCACCGCGCCGTTATGAGGGCGCGGCTGACGCGGGTTCCCGCCCGGTCGTCCGCACTCCGTGATGAGAGAGTGCGTCGGATCACGACATTTGGGACGTCCCACGTCAGCTCCACATCGTCACTTGCTTGATCGCGTCGTTTGCAGCTACCCGATCGAAGTATCTGTATCACTGGCCGTCGTCACTCCGGTTGCGGGCACGCACCCACCACTTGCGTTCTTGTGTCCTTGTGCAGGAGCCTTTACCCCACGTATTCTTCGTCCGAGTCAAGCGCTTCATGTTCGTTTTCTTCTTCCTCGAACTCATCATCGACCTCTTCGCAGCATCACATCGAGATGCTCTCACTCATGTAGATGCACTGGTTTGAAATCTCGTCCAGCAGTTGTTGGCACCAGAAGATCAGATCCAAGTACGCGGCCTTCTCGCACGGACGTGAGTCGGTCTCGGCAGCGAAACGCGGATCTACTGGATTTGGCGATCCCGGAGAGTCTAAGTGCGGTTCTATTTGCCTAAGTGCGACATGATCCCGGACAGTATTCCGGCCACAGAGGCATCATACAACCCTATCAGTATTCAACCGTAATCGTACAGCCCCTTCATATAGACGGGTAATCGAGTATGAGGGGTAGCGGGGTCGCGTGCAACCCGCGTTGGCTCTACTCAGACCGGCCGTCTGAGTTATCGGACATATCGGACCACACTTGCATATACGGTACTACCCCTCCAAATATTGGGTACGCGCGGAATATAGAATATCACATCGCGATGAACCTGAACTTGACGTGACCTTGAACTCACTGTACCTTTACTTGCTCGAGGGAGAACTTACTCATAGAGGTTATTTGGCACTCTCGTCCTTCTCCATAAGCTGGGTTCCCCAGCCATAAGCTGGGTACCCCAGCCACTACATGCCGCCTCCATGGCCCATGGCGTCTCCTCCTCCTCCTCCTCCGCCGCCGCCGCCGTCCTACCGCGTCGTGATCGTCGGCGCGGGCGTCTCCGGGCTCACGGCCGCGCGTGAGCTGCTCCGCTCCCAGCGACTCCGGCCCGACGAGCTACTTGTGCTCGAGGCCGCCGACCGCATCGGCGGCCGCGCGCACTCCGTGTCTTTCGGCGCCCACAAGACCGTGACGATCGACGCCGGCGCCGCGTGGATCCACGGCGCGTCGCCCGGCAACGCGTTCTTCCGCGGCATCGTGGAGCCCGCAGGTATTTCCCACACGGTGATCAGCGACCGCAACCCGTGGCTCCACCCGGCGTCGTGCGACGGCTTCCAGCTCTTTGACGGGCAAGAGCTGCTGGACGATGGAGAGCCGCAGCACGCGTGGCGAATCAACGAGGCGCTGCTGGAAACACTCCAGCAGTACGCGACGACGGAGAAGCTGCGCGCCACGCACGGCAGCTGGTCGGCCCAACGGCTTGTGGACGCGATCGTTGGCGGAACTGCCAACGGGACCGAGCTACGGCGGCTTGTCGCCGGCCACGCACGCGGCCCCGTGCTGCTTCGACTGTGTCTTTCGCTGATCGAGATGTGGATGGGCGCGGCTTCGGATCAGCTGCAGCTCGATGACTTTGAAGAGATCGATCTGATCGGGTAAGTTGGGTTACTACTACTAGCAATTCTCTCTCCCTGTCGCTAAGGGGACGAGGTGTCATACTCCTGTTTCATAGAGATGACGCCGGGCCGCACTGTCTGATGAAGGGCGGCGTGGGGCAAGCCGTGGAGTACTTGAGAGCCGCGGTCCCCGACGGTGTGATTCGCACCAACTCGCCGGTGGAGTTGGTCGAGTACTCTTCTGCTGACGGCGTGACGCTGCACGTCACTAACGGAGCTCCCATCCATGCCGATCGCGTCATTGTGACATGCTCGCTTGGCGTGCTAAAGGCGGGGAAAATCAAGTTCTCTCCGCCGTTACCTGACGAGAAACGCGCGGTCATCGAACGGTCCTCGATGGGGCACTACATGAAGATCGTCGTCGAGTTCCCGCATGTATTTTGGCCGGAGCAAGGCCGTTTCTTCTTCAACCTTGATGAGTTCCATCAGTACCAAGCCGAGAAAACTTCTGCCGCGAATGACCGCTTCCGGTTTCCGCTCGTGTTCAGCTACTTTGGTCTCAAGGGCGCGCCAATCCTCGAAGGCGTGCTCTTCGGCTCTACCGCGTTGGAAGCTTCGGAGCTAGAGGATCAAGTGCTCGTCGATGCGTTTGTCCAGAGCCTGCACATTTTCGGACAAGACATTCCAGCTCCGGTGTCGCACTTCATCACGCGGTATGCAGCGAGGTCTTTGTTGGGGCGACTGTGTTGATTCTCAGCTTGACGGTGCCTGTCTGTTGTAAATAGGTGGAACAAGAACCCGTGGGTGCTTGGCGCGTACAGTTATCTCACGCTGGACAGCACAACAAAGGACCCCGAGATCCTGCGGCAAACTGTGGCGGGCCGTGTGCTTTTCGCGGGTGAAGCCACCACCATGCAGTATCAAGGCTCTTTGCAGGGCGCCTACGTGACCGGTGCGACCAAAGAACCTTCACGTTCTGTCCCAACTCGCTCATCTGACATTGTTTCCCGTTCCTGTACAGGTCTTGCGGCTGTTAACGAGCTTGACTCGCTTTTGTAGGCGTCGTGTCCCACCTCACGGCCTTGAACGGCTCCGATACGGTATCCTCACAAAGAGGATGCTTGCTCTCTAATACCGGTATGTGCCATCGTGAGCACCCGGGAATGCCGCATGATCCCTCGTGGTGGAGCTGGCCTTGGCTGCGGTGAGCCAGGAGGCATCGGGCGAGTTAACAGTACTTGGACCACGAGAACGGGGACAAGTCTTCAAGGGGCACTGCTCGGTGTGGATCGCAGAAGATATTTCCGTTTAGATCACGAAGCTTCGACACAGATGAATGCGATACACGATCGTGGCTTCGTATTCCACCATGACACAGAGGTTGTATCAGCGTTGGGTCTGTGTCGAACAGGTCGAACACCAGTCTTGGCGCGTTCAAGAAAACATATCATATTCCTCGTCCATCTCATGTCGGCCGACTCGACAGTGGACCCGTATCTGCGGGCATTTTCGAAAGTTGTCAATACCATACGACCGCCTACGAGCCATGCGCTTCAACGGCTTGTCCCAACCAGCTAGCTACACCGTACCTGTGTTGGCTCTTTCGGCGGCGTGTCCCACACTACGGCATCTAACTGCCGGATGCTACCCCGACATGCAGGCTCACCGATGCATCATTTCGGTTTTCACCTGCTCGCCATCATGACCACCCAACAACGACTCCGCCGCGGCGAGATCCCGTGCCGAGGAACTAACCTCGGCGGCTGGCTTGTAGCCGAGCACTGGATTACGTGGGACTCTGCGATCTGGAAGGATGTTCCAGAAGACATCAGCAACCAGGGCGAGTTCGCCGTTATGCAGTACCTGGGCCACGAGAAGGGCGACCCGCGCTTCGAGGAGCACCGCTCGACGTGGATCACGGAAGACGACATCGAGGAGATCAAGCGGGCTGGACTGAACACCGTGCGCGTCCCCGTGGGGTTCTGGCTCATGCCATTCGATCCCACCGACATCTCCAACAAGCGTGAGCTGCAAGTCTTCGCGCCCGGCGCGATCAAGTATGTCGACCGGCTGATCAATGAGTGGTGCGCGAAACGCGACATCGCCGTGCTGCTGGACATCCACGGCGCCAAGGGCTCGCAGAACGGCCGCGACCACAGCGCGCCGCCGACCTGCGGTACCAAGTACTGGTGCGACTACCCCGAGAACGTGGACAACACGGTGCACTTCGCCAAGTTCCTAGCGGACCGGTATCGCGACAGCCCGGCGTTCTTGGGCATCGGCCTGCTGAACGAGCCGGAGTACCCAATGAACCCAGAGGTCGTGGTCGACTATTTCAAGCGCGCATACCACACGATCCGCGGCACCGGCAACGACTGCGTGCTGGTCACGGCGCCCATGCTCACAGAGCAGTACCCGCCGGTGATGGACGACCTGCTGCCGCCCCCAGAGTTCCAGAACGTGTGGCACGAGTGGCACCCGTACTTCATTTGGGGGTACGAAGACCAGTCAGCCTCTCAGGTGATCGAGGCCGTGAACCGCTATGCGGACCAGGTGCGCGCGTGGAAGGGCAACTGGCTGCTAATCAGCGAGTGGAGTCTGGGCGCACAGGACTCGGCGTTCCCCGCGCAGGACCGCGAGGGACTAAAGCGGTTCGCGGACGCACAGCTCGCAGCCTTTGCGAACGCCCACGCCGGCTGGACGTTCTGGACGTGGAAGCACGCGGACGACACGCACAAGCGCCCCACGGGTTGGTCCATGCGCCAGCTTCTCCGCGACGGCGTGCTCCAGATCTCCCCGTGATTCATCGACTTGAAGCTAATCCGCCATTGGCTTTATTAGCTTAGTTTATTTCCCCATGTCAGGATACCTATGTAACCTCTGAACCAGAAAAAGTAACCCCTTCCTCGCAGTTCTTCGTCTCCTTTGTTGGGAACGTGTGACAGAGACTCTTCGGTTACACTGGGTTACGCGCTGTGTTAGTCCCCCTCCTTGTGTCGTCTGTCACTCGTTACGTCAGATCAGCCTGTGGCTTCCCGCCGCCACGCGAAGAGCTCACCTCCGCGACTTCCGCCTCCGCTCCACTTGAACCTCCCGCATCGTGACATGACGCACCGCGCCGCGCCGCTCGTGCGCTGTCTGCGCGCCACCGCGCCGCACCGGCTCCGCACCGGCGACGCCGCGTCCGCAGGCAAGCGATTGCGGCTGCGGCCTTTAAAACTCCACGCCGGCGGCCGTGCCCTGGCGGTCGCGGCCGCGGCCGAGGGCGAGCGCGCCTCGGAGGCAGCGTCCGGTTGGCGTGCGCTCGCCGCGGGCGTCGGAGCGCTCGCGCTTGCGAGCGCCGCTACAAACGACAGTGCGGACTGCGACGCGCGCCGCGACAGCCGCGAGCTGCGGCCGCACCTGGGCGGCCCGAATCTCTCGATCCACGACGCGTTCGAGATTACGGACGAGGTCATCGGCGAAGGCGGCTACTGCGTCGTGCACCGCGGCGTGGACAAGCGCACGGGCGAGGCCGTGGCGGTCAAAGTGCTCGACAAGCGCGAGACGCCCGCGCGCGAGTTCTGGACCGAGGTGGACGTGCTGCGCACGGCAAGCCACCACCCGAATATCATGCAGCTGCGCGGCGTGTTCGAGAGCGACAACCGCTGGTACATCGTGCAGGAGCTGGCCTCCGAGGGCGAGCTGTTCGACCACTTGATCGAGAACGGCGCGTACTCGGAGAAGCAGGCAGCCGGCGCGATCCGCGAGCTCTGCGACGCGCTCCACTACCTGCACCGCAAAGGCATCGTCCACGGAGACATCAAGCCTGAGAACATCCTGCTGCATAACGGGCGCATGTGCCTTGTGGACTTTGGCGTGTCGTTCCGTGTTGGCGAGCAGTTCTTCGCCGACACACAGCTCACGGGCACGGTCGCGTACGCGGCGCCCGAGACGCTGCGCAGCAGCAACCAGGCCGCGGCCGTGATCGCGAATGACGACGTGACCATGAGCCTCGACGACTACGGACTCGGTCCGCAGGCCGATATGTTTGCGCTCGGCGTCGTGCTCTACATTCTGCTCTGCGGCTCGCACCCGTTCGACCCGTACAACAACCTCACAGACGACGAGATCCGCCAGCGCATCATCAAGGGCAAGTTCAGCCGCCAGACGCGGACGTGGCAGTCCATCTCGCCGCCGGCGCGGGACCTGATCGAGAAGCTGCTGGACCCGGATCCAGACCGTCGACTCACGTCGGCCGATGCGATGCAGCACCCGTGGCTGTTGAAGGACGCGGAGCTGAGTCAAGAGCCGATCCGCAATTCGGCGGAGCTGCTCGAGCGCTTCCAGCGTGGGCGGCGGCGCCTCCGCGCGAGCATCCTTGGCGTTCTCCTACTAGATATGCTGGACAGCCGAGACGGCGCAGACAAGCGAAGCGACACGCCAGTGCCGCCCGCTCAAGGTGCTGAGACGAAACTGGCCGAGCGCGCCACGATGGGAATCAGCTCGAGCGTCGATGCGCTAAGCCAGAAGACTGACGCGTTGCTCTCGACGCTCGACATTTTCGACCGAGAGAGGAAGGGTTTTATCACGCGAAACGACCTCGCGCGCGTGAGCAAGAAGCTCGGGCGACAGCTGAGCGAGACTGAGCTAACGGAGATGCTCGTGGGCGCGTCGGGCGATCCGGAGCAGACTGAAGACTCGATCAACTCGATCGGCTACGACGACGTCAAGCTCGCGATTTCGACGCTGCGCTCAGCGAGCTACGACCCTGGTGAGGTGATCATCCATGAAGGTCAAACGGGCCATCACGTGTTCCTCTTGCTGGACGGCGAGGTCGAAGTGTCGTGTAAGAACCCGATTAAGCGAGCCACAGAGCCGCTCACACCCAAACCTGCAGCGAAGCCTGACGGCAAAAGTGCCGGCGGTCGACTGGGCGCGCTCCTGGCCGTCAAGCAGCTCGTCAAGGAACCCTCCATGAAGAAGAAGAAGAAGCTGGAGGAGAAGGCGGCTTTATCAAATGCGTCAACGCCGCCTCCCGCGGATGAAGAAGTCACCCTGAAGCGGCTCAAGAAGGGTAGCTTCTTCGGCGAGATTGAACTGTTGCGTCCTGACGGACGACTGCACCCTCGTATTGCAACCTACCGCTGCGCCAGCAAGAAGGCCAACGGCGAGCCCAGCTCGCCCTGCAAAGTGCTGCAGCTGGTCGCCGAGGACTTCTTGAACGTTGGTGACGTGTACAAGTCGATCAATGAGAAAGTGGAGTCGAGCGCGCGCCACCACACGCAGCATCAGCTCATCAAGTGCGTCGAAGCGACCAAAGAATCCATGAAGAAGCGGACGCTCGCGCCCGGCGAGTTCGTTTACCACGAAGGCGAAGAGCAGGACTCGTTCTTCATCATCGTCGACGGCGAAGTGGAAGTGCTGCGACAGCACGAGCAGATCGTTGTCGAGCAGCTCAAACAGGGTGACTACTTCCCGCTCGGCGTCTCGGGCGTGACCAGCAACTGCACGATCCGCAACCGCCACTACAGTGTGCGCTGCACCAAGCCAACGACAGTGATCGAGATTGGCGGTGAGACTTTCCGGAGTTTCTTGCATAGCAACCAGTTCATGGCGTCGTACTTCCGTCAGGAGATCAAGACACGGGAGCAGCTCCGACTGGAGAAGCACACAACCAAGCCGATCAACTAAAATGCAACATCACGCCATTGTTCTTGAGCCGATCAACTAAAATGCAACATCACGCCATTGTTCTTGAGTTCTGAACTTCACTCTGTGTACGAGATGACGAGCGGAAGAACTTGGGTAATGAGTTGCAAGTCATCCTTTGACAGAACGCTCGAGTACTGAACTTGTGCCGAGCGCGTCGGGGGGAGGTTTGTAAAAGGGTGTATCAGCTTGTAGAACACATCGTGGCTATCGCTCTCCGTGAACTGGTCCCCCGCGTCGTCGCTGTCCGGTAGCGGAATAACAACCACACCTGTTTGCACCAGATATCGCAAAACGATCTGCGTGCCCGTTTGTAGCGTTTCCGTGTCTGCCATATCTCGCTTCTCCAAGTGGTAGACTTCCGACTCAACTTCGTGGACGACTTGCACCTCAAACTGCTTGGCGCGCTGGCGTTGCGCGATGGATTGTACCAGTTGTCTCCATTCGTCGCGCCAAGCGATGTGTGACGACAGCTCGTCAAGCGAACGGTACGCAAACCGAACAAGCACGTCCATCCTCTGACCATGTGCAAACGAGACCATCGACTTCAAAAGAATGTCGTGCGCAGTGGAGGATGGAGGGGCAGCTAGTCTAGACTTCGCAATCGTGGCCTCCACCGATAGTACCGCGGGAGGCGTCGTGGGTGTGGCAGTGAAAATGAACTCGACTTCTTGGATAGTAAAGTCGCTCACACCGATCGTCCGCGCGAGCCCACGCTGCTGCACCGAGCACATCGCTTCCCAGTGGCTCAACACGACCTGTTTTCTATGCGACGTCGTCATGGCCGCTGTCGCAAGAGTTTGCGGCCGAGCGAGGAGCAGCACGTCGAGCGCCTCCAGCTGGAGATAGCCCACGACATCATGGATACGGTCAGAAAGCGTCTCGATCGGCCACGCGGCGCTCGTGGAAACAACAATCGCGAAGCTGTCACGGTTCAAGAGCTGGTTCTTGACGTACACGGCCTGGAGCGTCTGGCGCACGAGCAGCAGCACGGCGCGGTCCTCGGCGCTGAGCACGGCCACGCCCGTACAAGTACCTTGCAGCAGCGCCTTGAGCAGACACGTCTTCGTACTCTCGGTGCTGTCGCGCACGGGAAACAACATGCGCTGCTGCGCGCCAAACGCCCCGTAACGCCCGCTAAAGTCCGTGCTCCACATCACGCTGGATGCGTTGGAAAATGCGGTGTGGGTCTCTTTGTGGGGGGTCTCTTTGTGGGGCAGTCACATGTAGCCATGTGTTGTCTGGCTCAGGTGTCTAATTTCATGTGGCTCACGTATTTTGGTTATTATGTGGTGCACATAATTCTTGCACCTGCTGGTGGTGTGTGGCCTTGGCTGGCGCGCGACCCATTCCCACCGACGGCCCAAGGCGCTCCGGAATCCTATTGATCATGTCGGCGATGCTGCTCCGATCGGCGCTGCGCGCACGCGTCGCGCTCCAGACCTCCGTGGCGCCCAAGGCGGCGGCCGCGTCGCTGCCGCTGCAGCTCGTGCAGGCGCGCGGCCTGGCCACGGGCCCGACGGGCGGCGCTAAGAAGGGCGGCAAGCGCGGCGGCCGCGGCGGCGACAGCGACGGCCTCTACGACCCGTACAAGCTCTACCAGGACGAGCACGGCAAGCCGGCGTACCGCGAGTTCAACCCGGACCTGCTGGACGACATGGACGACTTCGAGTGGTCCGAGCCGGCCGAGGTCATGGCCGACAAGTCGTGGCCGCAGACCTCCGGTACCGACATGTTCACGGACCTGATCAACGTGTCGGCCGAGCCGCCGGCGCCCGAGAAGCTCGAGCTCATCCTGCAGGAGTTCTACCGCCGCGTGGAGCACAAGCCGCTGGACCAGATCGAGCTGCCGCAGATGAGCGTGGCGGTGGACCCCGCGCACCCGAACAAGGAGGCGCTCGAGATCATGAAGCTCTCGCTGCTCAACAACGGCCGCATCTCCATGGACGACAAGGACGAGATCCTCGCGGCGCTCGTGGACGAGATCGACCACCTACGAAAGGACCAGACCCAGCTCTTCAAGAACACGGAGTAATTAGAGAAGCCACCCACATATCCATCCTGTGGCGCGCGCTACATCGAAAAGTGTTCTCTTGGTCGTGCGCACCCCCACGCTTTAGCAAACAGAAAAAATACAAAAGAAGAAGACAAGATCGCCTCGTCCTCCCTCGTACTCCCGCGTGCGGCACGCTCACACACGTGGTGTTTCTCCATACGCCCGTGCGGACGTGCGGTGCAGCTCGCATTGCCCATCGACCCCGGTGGTGTTCCATTTTGCACAGGCTACATCCCACCGGTATGTTACCGGTACCCCTACCGGTATTCGACTGTCGTCACAACAGATGCGTTCCGGTCTCGAAGAAGAGAAGGTCGGTCACATGCGGGATTAGTTAGTTCCCGATTCGCCACCTTCGCATCTCTCTCTATCTCTGTCTCCGCACACACAACATGGCGACGGCGCCGCCGCTCTCGACCGAGCGCCAGTTCGGCATCTGGCGCAGCCGCGTGTTCCGCGAGATCGACAAGTGCGCGCACGTGGAGGCGGCGTGCCCGGGCGCCGAGCTCTACGAGCTGGGCGTGGACGAGGACGCCGGCGTGGCGCTCGCGCGCTTCCGCGTGTTCGTGCCGTTCCGCGCCGGCTCGAGCGCGCTCAGCATGGTGCCGCTCACGGCGCTCGAGGTCGCGATGCCCTTCGACGCGCAGCACGCGAGCGCGTCGTTCCCGTTCCGCGCGCCGCGCGTGACTGTGTACGCCGGCGCCGAGACGCTGCCGCGCGAGCTGCGCCGCACGTGCGATGCCACGGGCGAGACGCTGCTGGAGCTGCCCTCGCTCGCGCGCTGGAGCCCGTCCAACACGCTCATCATGGTGCTCCAGGACTTTGTCGCCGCCGTGCAGCAGGTGTATATGTGGATGGGAATCGCTAGTTGAAGTTGGCCTCATGAACTGACCTCCTCGTGTTTGCATGCTTTTAGAACGACCCACAGCCAGCAGCTACAGGCAGCGATAGCGGCGCTGCGACAAGCGACGCGCCCGGCAAGTGGCTGCGCATGCGCAAGCGCGACATCTACGGCGCGATCTACCACTGCGAGGAGGTGGACGCGCGCACGGGCCTGCTGCGGCCCGTGCCCATGCTGCTCCAGTCGGGCAACGTCGTGCTGCTCGTGCCGCCGCCCTCAACGACAGCCATCGCGGCTGCACGCCGCGCCAACGGCGGCGGCAGCGTCCCCGAGGACGACCCGGACTATGTGTATGTGAGCGACCTGTTCCCGCTCAAAGACATTGCGCGCATCACGCCGCAGCGCGGCAAGTCGGTCACGTTCTTCTTCAAGAACCAGCGCACGCACTGCCGCACGCTGCTGACGGCGCAGACTGAGGCCATCGTCGCTGACATCCAGCGCATGATCGCGGCCGTGGGCTCTAACAAGCGCGCCCGCGACGGTGGCGACGCGGCCGCAACGCGAAGCCCGCGCCAACGGAACCCTTCGTCAAATGGAGCTCAGGACGAGGGCGCGTTCTCGCAGTTGTTGTCGTTCCTCTCGCCGGAAAGCACAGAAAAGGCCAAGGAAATGTCGGGCAAGATCGTCGGGAAGCTCTCGCGGTGGGGCAGCACGGTCTCGCGGTTCTTCAAGGGCGATGACGACGCACACGAAGGTGACACTGCACGTACCGCGCGTGATCCTGTGTTCCACGAACTGGATCGCATGAAATCGGAGTTTTTCCGTTATCCCTCGCGAGCAAAGGTACGCCCCCGGTGTGAAAGTGAAGTCAGTGAATGCTGAGGATGACACTGACCGCGTTGATTTCTGTGAATCTAGATGGTTGCAATCACAAATCGCTACCAGACGCTGGCGGAGACCCTGGCGCAACACAACAGCCGCGACGGCCAAGTCGAGAAGGCCATCGAGGAAATGCAGGCGTTCATCGAGCACCCGTCGGCGCAGCGGTTGCTGCTCGAGTCGTACGCGATTGAGAGCGCCGACCGCGGCATCCGCGTCGGCTCGCTGTGATAAATTCGAACGACCCCGTAAATGAAACAATGACAATGGTGGTCTCTATGTCGTTAGATATTGCTCCCATCGTCCATCGTGCCGTCTTGAAGTCCCGGGAGCGAGGAGATGTACCCCATCATCTGCTTGATCAACCGCTTGTCCACTTTCTTCTTGCTCGCGTGGAGCGTCTGCAGCTTCTTGTAGGCCGCGACGATCTGTGCGTGGAGCGCCTTCTTCTTGTTGGTTTCGATGGCATCGCCGAGCGTCTTCCACTTGCTGCACAGCTGGTTGGCCTCCCACAAGTCTTTTTGCGCGCGCTGGAGATCGTGGACCACGAGGCTCGCGACGCCGCGGTGGTACAGCGCCGCGATGTACTGCGACTGCAGCGCCAGCACGCCTGAGTAGCACTCGATGGCGCGCTCGTGGTCGAAGAGCATCGAGAACGCCTTGCCCATGTTCATCCAACAGTCGACGGCCACGGTCTTGAATTGCTCGAGCAGCTGCGTCGCCATGCGCAGCCGCAGTCGGCGCAACGGCACGCGCTCTTCCTCTTCGTCTCCGTCGTCGTACAGCACCTCCACGACGTCCTCGTCGTCCTCGACGTCGCTCACCATTGCGCTCCGCAACGCGCCGTTGCGCTGCAGGACCTGGACGGACGCGCCGACGCTGCACTGTCGCCGCAGCTCCTCGACGGGGAGCGTGCCGAGGCGCCGCTCGGCCTGGAACTCGGCCGAGCGCACGATCGCGATAGCGCGCCGGTAGAACAGACGCGCGGTCGCAAAGTTGCCGCGCTGGTAGAACGCGTTGCCGCGCGTCTTGCACTCGAGCGCCGCCTCCAGCGCTGTCTCAGGAGAGAGCGCCGCCTCGTGGTCCAGAGCGCCGGACAAGCCCACGAGGCTGCCGTGGCGCTGCTCGTGGGCGTCGATCTGCGGGACCAGAAGCGCGCCGAGCTGCTCGCACAGAGACCGCACGTATGCGTCCTGCACCGTCGGTTTGCCCTCGGGCGTGGTCGCCAGCGTCTTGGCCTTATCCAGCGCGCCGCGCAAGTCGGGCACACTCGGCAGCGCCGCGAGGCACGGCGGACACTCGACCAGCATCTGCAAGAGGCGCACCGACTCTTCGAACACGTCTGTCACGCGGCTGAGCGCCAGTTCCACGACGGCGTCGCACAGCGCGCGCGGCGTGCTGAGGTCACTTGAGACAAACTCCAGCGCGTCGCTCTGCGGGCATGTGAGTCGAGCAACGTGGCGCAGCGTGCGCACGGCCGTCTCGATCAACTTGGCCATCTTGTCATCCTCGTCTTCCTCGAGGTCCTGGCCGAACGCACGCTTGGAGTCCAGCGCGCGCTGCTCCATGAGCGCGACCTGCACAACCGCGCGCAGCAGTCCGACATCGCCGAGCGCGCGCTTGACGTCGTATTTCGAGCGCAGCAGCGCGCACATCGCGGCGCCAAGCTGCTGCCGCGCGGACGCGCGCGCGAGCGTCACGTAGAACTGCTTGAGAAGTGCCAGCGCCTGCTCGCTCGCGCCGACCACGACATCGCGGTCAATGGCGCCACACAGGCACTGTGCAACCGCGTACTGCACGTCCAGCGCCGCGAAGCGGTCGCCGGCCATGGTCTCCAGTAACCGCGCAGCCAGCGCGTCGCCGCTCTTGTCGACCGCGTCCGCCTCGATCGCGCGCGAGATAAACCGCCAGCGCACGACCAGCAGCTCCGTCTTGGGCTTGCGGTCCAGGTCCAGCGCGCCGATGCGCCAGTCGAGCAGTTCGTCCACGAGCCGCGCGAGCGTCGGCGACGCGCGCCACTCGCCGGCGTCCACCGCGGCCTGCAGCGCGTTCAGGCAGAGCAGCACGGCGTCCTCGTCGAACGCGTCGGCGTAGTCCAGCGCCAGCGCGTCGTCGTTCTCGTCGTCGTCATCGAAGCGGCCGCGTCCTGTCGGCTCGTGGGCCTTGACGGCGCGCAGCAGCCGCAGGAGCTCTTCGTCCGCGGCCCCCATTTCCCCAATCCGCGAAATGATCCACTCCCGATTGTCAAATTTCGCGAAATGAAAAATGGTCATTTTGACTTCCTGTGACTGTGATTTGTTTCCGATATTTTAGGTTTCACAAAAGTTAACCCAGCTGTCCACCATCACTCTCGGCGAGCCGTGCGTCAATTTGTGTTCTGTGGTGAGACCACCAGAGCAAAACGACGAGCATGAAGCTGCTGGTGTCGCTCGGTCGCCGCCTCGCCACGCAGCGCCGTGGCGCCAGCGCCGGCGCCGTGAGACGGTGCGCCACACGCCCCAGCGCCGGCAAGAACGCCCCGAGCGCCAATCCCGCGGGCGCCAACACCGTGCAGTCGGTGCGCGAGGTCTCGCCGGGCACCGTGCGCGTGCGCCGCGGCGCGGACCCACGCGCGCAGGAGGTGGAGATGGACACGACGATCGCGCGCATGATGGGCTCGGACTGGGGCGATCGCTCCAAGCAGTCGGTGTCGCTGCCCATGCGACTCTACTGGGGCATCTTCATCATCGTGCTCGCGAACGGCGCGTACACGTACTTTACCGGCAAGGACGGTGCGTTCGGCGTCACTCTGCTTTGTCTGCGGACACGTATGGCTGACGTACTGCTGTGTGTAACTCGTGTCTGTCTCCGCACCTGCAGAGGCGTACCTTGTGGACAAGGTCCAGAAGAAGGTCGACGCCAAGCTGGGCCGCGTCGAGACCAACGAGTTTGTGGTCATGCAGACCTCGGCGCCGACGAACGCAGCCACCGAAGAGGGCGATGAACAGGCAGCTGAAACGAGTGCGGCTAGCGCGCCAGTCGCGGTTGTCAAGACCGCGACGGATGCGGACTTTGATCTGGCGGACGCGGTGCCCAAGTCCGTATTCTCCTCGAGCGCCGCGCCGACGCCGATGCCGTACTTTGGCGCGCCGGCGACGCAGCGCGCGCCCACCAAGGCCGACTACGCGCGCCAGCTGCAGCAGCTGCGCGAGCGCCAGGCGCGCGCCAGGGAAGAGCGTAAGGACCCCACGAGCTTCCGCTCGATCGACGAGATCGACGTCGAGATCAAGCGGATCGACCAGCAGAAGGCGCACATCAAGCAGCTGATGAAGCGATTGTAGAGCGTAAATAGAAGGTCAATGGTACAGCACTGTGTGGCTGATCTCTGTGAGTTTTGTGTTGGTTGTGTTGACACAGCTCTGGTCAATCTGGTCACAAAGGAGCGGCGGCATTCTCCTTCACATGGCGTCCAGCAGTAGATTCTCGACTTCCTCGATGACAGCCATGATGTCCTCGGCCGTGGTGCACAGCCGCTGGCTCGTAAACGCCGCTAACTCGGCGCTCTCTCTTGTCGGGAGTCGCACAAGACGCTGGTCAGCCAATGCAGTCACACTGGAGCACTTGGGTACCGTACGGATGCAGACACGCGCGACGGCGTACTGCGGACAACCAGTCAGTGGCCGAAAGTCGATCCACCCGGTGGTCACGGCCAGCGCCTCGCGTAGCGTCCCACTCGCCGGCGCAATGAAGCCTCTCCACACGACCGTGGCGGAGTTCTCTCCGCCACTGTAGCGTCTCGCGATGCCCGTCGCGGCGGCCGTCGATCCGGATTTGTCCTCACCGATCGCCAAGGCACGCGCACCACCGGCAAATTTGCACGCAAACAGTTCGTCTGTGGAGCAGTACAGCTCTAGCTGCCGCTGCTGACGCTCAAAGTGGGTGGTGTACGCAAGCCACGCCACAGACAAGACCTGGTTCGCTGGGAACGGTAGAGTGAACGTTTGGGTCGTCTCGACGTAGAGCTGCTCGACACCACTGGCGTCGACATGGCACCTGACAACCGAGGTGTTCCGCGGTGTGTCGCCTTCGGAGACGGCGGCTTCGAGCGCTGGGAAAATGGCATCAATCGAGCCGTATGCGTGCTCAATGTCCACAGCAAACCGCCGCAGCACGACGCCGAGGTCGTCCATCCACGCGTCGTCTTCAAGATTCGAAATGGTCTCACGTCGCACACACGGGGAGACGAGCTGCGCGTTGCGGCGATGTAGAACGACCTGGAGACTCTTGGCAACTTGGACCTGCCGCAGCAGCTTGCCTCGGAGACGCTCGTTCTCGCGCTCGGCTACCGAGCGCCGAGCGCGCTGGCGTGTGGCCACGTCTCTCCACAACGCCGGGGCGGACGGCTTGGACCGCTGAATAGCGGCGAGTTCGCGCTCGAGCTGCGCGATCTGGTCCTGCAGAAAGGCTCTCTCATCTCTCAGCTTGCGGCTTCTAGGAACTCGACCGCCCGGGTCATCGTCACTCGCGCGTGGAGTTCGGTCGCCGGAGCTGGCGCTCGTGGGCGACGAGCGCGATATCGGAGACCCGGGGGATTCTAGCGGTGAGAACTCGAGGTCCTCGGCGCCGGCCAGAATGAGATCGAAAGGGAGATCTTCATACCCGTCGAGCGCGTCGAGCAGGGCGTCAGCGGAAAAGAGCGCTTCGTGGGGGCCAGTGGCCTTGACGGCGCCCACAGAGGAGGAGCGCGGTGGCGCTGCCTCCATCGCCGCTTCTCGGTTCCATCGAGAGCTTCTTCTTTGCTTGTCACTTCAAGTACCGGTTAAAAACCGGTTTTTCTGATATCAGTACAAGCGCTGTGCGCGGATTGCGACGACCATCACTCTACATGGATACTCTTCTTGGCAGTATGGCCCCACCACGCATTCTGCTGCGCGGATTACTCGGGCTGCGCGGATTACTCTCCACATCCCTAGGGACCTCTGTCGAGCCCCCTTAATGGAACACATGTCTTGGCGCTTCCTCCGCCTTCCGCTCATTCATTCTCCAACTCTCCGGCTCAAGCTCACCATGGCGACCCCCACCCCCAAGCCCACCAGCTCCACCGCCCCCAGCGGCAACACGCACTGGCCGGTCCACTACCGCCACCAAGACGTCGAAGGCGGCGTGCGCGTCTTCTTCCGCGAGGCTGGCGACACCACCAAGCCCGTGCTGCTGCTTCTCCACGGGTACCCGACCTCGTCGTCCCAGTTCCGCGAGCTCATCCCGCTGCTCGCCGACAAGTTCCGGCTTGTGGCGCCGGACCTGCCGGGCTTTGGCTTCACGACCGTCCCGCCGCAGTACAAGTACTCCTTTGCGCAGCTCGCCAAGACGATCGGCGCGTTCGTCGATGCGTTGGGTCTCCAGCGCTACGCGATGTACATATTTGACTACGGTGCGCCCGTTGGTCTGCGCCTCGCGCTTGCGCACCCGGAGCGCGTCACCGGTCTGATCTCGCAGAACGGCAACGCCTACGAGGAGGGTCTGGGCTCCGCCTGGGCGCCGATTCAGGCGTACTGGGCCAACGAGACAGCGGAGAACCGTGAGATCGTGCGCTCGAACGTCCTCAACTTTGAGGGCACTCGCTGGCAGTACCTCCACGGCGTGCCCGCGGACAAGCTCGCGCGTATCGCGCCAGAGACGTATCACCTGGATCAGGCACTCATGGACGTCGGCAGCAACAAGGAGATCCAGCTCGATCTCGTTTTGGACTACAAGACAAACGTAGCGCTGTACCCGGAGTTCCAGCGGTTCTTCCGTGAGACGCAGGTCAAGACGCTGGTCATCTGGGGCAAGTACGACGCGTTCTTCACGCCGCCGGGCGCTAAGGCGTTCAAGCGCGACAACCCGAAGGCTACGGTGGAGCTGCTCGAGACCGGCCACTTTGCTCTCGAGACGGACGTCGAGTACATCGCGCAGCGCATCCGCGAGGTCTTCGCTGACGGCGAGTAAAGGGATACGTATTCCTCTGTCTGCCCCCGTCTGTTGGCCAACTCCTGCCAGCAGCAATCGCCTTCCTTCATGTCCGCCACGGAGGCACAAACTTTCTCATGGAACGAAACAAACAACAACAAACAGAAACATTCCTCCTTAGCACCCACCATTGCTCGCACACCTAGCGTATAACACCTGAACACTTCTCCTTATATACACTTCACCATGGTCGTCGGCCGCCTCAGCATTCTGCGTCTTCCTCGCATTCTCGTTCCCCTAGTGCCACCCACACCGGGAAGTGGTCGCTTAGTTCGAACGTGCACAGCGTCCGTGCGGCCTGCGCCTCGATGCGGGTCATGGCCGTCTCCAGCTGACGTGGCAGGCCGCGCGCGCGCGGGTAGAACGCCCAGTCGACGCGATAGACGCCGCTCGCGACGTCCAGGGTGTGCCAGTCGCCGCGGCAGTCGAGCCAGATATTGTCCAGCAGCTTGTCACCCACGGTCGTAGTCAGCGGCGAGAGGATCAGCGGCTCGAACTTGCGGTCGCCCTCACCCATGGCGGCGACATCCTGCGGCGAGAGGTTGAAGTCGCCCAACAGGATGATGTTCGGGTTTGCGGGCTCCGACTGTAGCCGCGCTGTGAGTCGCCAGAGCTCGTTCATCTCGCGCTGCCTCGCCTCGGTGTCGCCGCAGACAAGGTGGACGTTGACGAGAGTGACCTGTAGCGCTGGTGCCGCCGCGTTGATAGTCTTGAACGTCGCGACGTAGGGCGCGCGCACCAAATCGAGCGGCCGGAACGAGCCCTCGGCGACCCGTCCGGCTCTGACGGGCGCGACGACGCGGCGTCGGAAGAAGTAGGCAAAGTGCTCAGCTCGGCTGCTGCGGGGCGAGTCCGCGTCGCCCGCGTCTCCCGCGCCCAGTAGCGGCGACGCGATATAATCCCAGCCGGGCATAAAGTGCTTGAGCTTCCGGAGCACAATCGTGTCGCGCGCTTCCTGCAACGCCACGAGATCAAACTGCTCGAGAATGTCGGCGATGCGATGCAGCGGCTCGGCGTCGCGCCGTTTAGACAGGTTGCGAATGTTCCACGAGGCGACCAACAGCTTAGTGCTGGACCGCGGGAGCACCGACTGGCGGACCCCGCCGAGCACGTTGAGCAACGGCCCCGCACAGAATGGTAATGCTCGGCAGCGACGTGGACGCGATGTCGGCGCCCCACGCGGGGAGAGTGATGGCGTCGCTCGTGGCAGCACCGAGCGACGTGTGGGCGATGCAGCCTGCGGCTCGTTCTCTTTGTCACGCTCTTCTGGTTCTTCTTCCTCCTCCTCCTCTTCATACTCATGGTACGCCGTCGCGGCCGGTGTTCCTCGGATCTCCGCCAGTTGGTGCTGCATCTTTTCGTACGTGATGAGCCCGATGCCGCGCACGGCCGTGATCTCGTCCTTGCGACGGAACGGTCGTGACGCCACGATGCGCTGCGCCAGCGTTGAGCCCACGCCATGGAGCGAGCACAGCTCACTCAGCGACGCCGTGTTGAGGTCCACGAGCCGCGGCTCCGCGCTCGCCGCACGGCAGCGGCGTCGAGGAGACGAAGACGGCGCATCGCAAGACGGCGCCGCCGCCTCAGGCTTGAAACCCTTGTGCTGGTCGACATCATCGCCGACCGTGACCAGCCGGTCGGAGACCAGCGCGAAGTACCGCTTCGGACCGATGCCCTTGATCTGCTGGAGCTGCGCGAGCGCCGTGAAAGGCCGCGCGGCCACAATGCGCTCCGCGATGGTGGCGCCGACGCCCGGGAGCCGCAGCAGCTCGCGCTCGGAGGCCGTGTTGAGGTTCGTGGGCATGGTGCCTGCGAGGTGGCGAGGCGGCGCTTGGGCGCACATAGGTGATCCCTTCGTGGGAAGGTCGAAGAGCGCCATGTAGTTGTGGAATGGCTACTTCTGTTGCGGATACGCAACATATTTCACTTGATTACGTTGCTGGAAGAAGAATACGCAACATAATATAGATATCCAATCACAGGTCTGGTTGGGTGTTGTCGTTTTTGGTGGACTATACAAACTTGCTGTTGTTTTCCGTTTTCTGGCTATTTATATCGCAAATTTTGAGGAATCCTACAGAAGTCCGTTATCACTCGCCCCCCACAAACGAAAGTTACCGTAATCAGCAGAAAACTGGTATATACCAGTTAGGAACGCATCTGTCTTCAACTGACAGTGACCACATCACTTGCTTGATCGCATATCCGGCGCGCCGCTTCCTCATTTAAGAGCTCCTCGCGGAACCCCGGGCAGAGCTCAGCGGGGAAACGCAGAGACCGTTGGCGCGAGTTCGACCGGTAAAGCCCCCTGTGGAGCGTTTTCTCGCGCCCGCGAGCGACTAATCATCCAATAATGTCGGTGAAACGCGAAACACCGTCGGTGAAGCGTCACATGGCTCCCGTGCGCTCGTTTTTCCGTTCCTGGAGGCGCGGACAACGGAATCGGCGGCGTTGGGGGGCGAGCGGCATCCAACTGCCGACCGCCGACGCCGAACGGAAGTGGCCACGCGTGTGTTGGCGACTCCAGTTGACCGTTCGGACGAGAAACCAATAGCACACTCTGGTCATCGCCACAGTTCGCACGGCAGCAGCCATGTCAACCACGCGCCCACCGACGATTGTGACAAGCCACACGCAGCGCCATGACGACGGCTCCGTGGCAACCCCGCCGGCCGACACGCCGTCGCGCCCGGCGCTCGCGACCGCCGGGTCGTTCGGGTACACCGGTTCGCAGACGCCCAAGATCGCGCTCAAGCCGCTGCGCTCGACGCGCGACCTCGCGATCGACAGCGACGCGGCGTCCGCGGTGCCCGACCCGGAGGAGGTGCGCTCGGCGCGCCACCGCGAGCGGTTTCTCACCGAATCGCAGAAGCTGCTGCTCGAGGACCCGGCCAAGACGCGCGAGTCGTACCGCGAGCTCGAGACCACGACCACGGCCGCCGGGTGGCACGACCACACGGTCGAGTTTGTGCTCGCGCAGCTCGAGGCCGACGCCGACCACGGGCTCTCGAGCGCCGAGGCGGCCAAGCGGCTCGCGCGCCACGGACCCAACGCGATCCAGGGCGACAAGCGCGCGCCGATTCTCGTCATCTTCATTATGCAGTTTGTCAACCTCATCATCGGGCTGCTCATGGCAGCGGCGCTCGCGTCGATCGCGCTCCAGGAGTACGTCGAGGGCGTCGCGATCATCGCGATCGTTACGCTCAACGCCGTGATCGCGACGCTCCAGGAGAACCGCGCGGGCAACGCGCTCGAGGCGCTCGCCAAGATGTCGTCGCCGCAGTGCGTCGTGGTCCGCGACGCGCGCCAGCAGCAGATCGCCAGCGGAGACCTCGTGCCCGGTGACGTGGTGATCCTCTCCACGGGCGACGTCGTGCCGGCCGATATCCGCCTGCTTGCAAGCGCCGACCTTAAGGTGAACGAGATGATCCTCACGGGCGAGTCCGAGGACGTGGCCAAGCGGTTTGACGCCGACATGGCCGCGGCCGCCGGTAAGCTCACGGCGCCCAACATGGTCTTCTCGTCCACCGCGGTCGCGAGCGGCAACGCCGTGGGCCTGGTCGTGGAGACGGCCATGGGCACGCGCGTGGGCTCGATCGCGGCGCTGCTCAAGGAGGAGCGCAGCAACAAGACGGGCAACTGCCTCGCGCGCTACTTTGCGGCCTACTCGACCAAGATGACGCCGCTCCAGGAGGCGCTCCACCGGCTCGGCGTGTTCATGGGCGTGGCCGTGCTCAGCATCTGCGCGGTCGTGTTTCTCGTGGGCATGGTCCGCGGCGTGCAGGACCCCAAGAACGGCGACCGCCCCGTGTGGCTCACCATGGTCATGGTCTCGGTCTCACTTGCGGTCAGCGCCGTGCCCGAGGGGCTCCCCATGGTCGTGACCATCTGCCTCTCCACGGGCACCTCCGAGATGGTCAAGAAGAACGTGCTCGTGCGCAAGCTCGCGGCCGTCGAGAGCCTCGGCGCGGCCTCGGTCATCTGCACGGACAAGACCGGCACGCTCACCGAGGGCAAGATGACCGCGGTCAAGCTGTGGGGCGACTTCCAGGAGTACCTTATCACGGGGGCCGGCTTTAACCCGCGCGGCGACGTGCTGCTGGGCGGCGCCAAGCAGACGCCCGCCAACAACCCACTCGCGCACGCCACGCTGCTCGCGGCCGTGCTGTGCAGCAACACGACGCTCCAGCACGAGCAGAGCGACGACGGCTCGGGCCAGATGGTCTGGGTGCCCTACGGCAACGCCTCGGAGGCGCCGCTGGTCGTGGCCGCCGCCAAGATGGACATCTGGGCCGACAAGCTCGGCGGCGCGTTCGAGCGCGTGGCCGAGGTGCCGTTCAACTCGACCCGCAAGATGATGATCACGCTGAGCAAGATGCAGAGCGCGCGCTTTGGCGGGCTCCAGCTGCCGCCGGCCACGCAGTTTGTCGCGAGCGTCAAAGGCGCGCCCAACTACATTCTCCAGCACTGCAAGCGGTACGTGACGCGCGCGGGCCAGTTCGAGGAGCTCATGCCGCGCGCGCGCGACGAGATCCTCGAGGCCGTCGACGACCTGTCGTCGCAGGCGCTGCGCGTGCTCGCGATCGCGATCAACCCGATGACGCAGGTGCCGTTCGCGCTCGACCTGGACGACGCCGACGCCAAGTTCGAGCTGCTCAACGAGCCGCTCGTGCTGCTGGGCCTCGTGGCGTCGATCGACCCGCCGCGCAAGGGCGTCAAGGACGCGATCCTCACGGCGCGGCTCGCGTCCATCCGCACGGTCATGATCACGGGCGACTACCTCAAGACCGCCGTGGCCATCGCCAAGTCGATCGACCTGCTGGGCGTCGGCGCCGACGTGAACGAGGAGGCCGTGGACTGCTCGATCCTGCGCCCGCGCGGCGGCAACGAGTACCTGACCGAGCACGACATTGACGAGATCACGTCGCGCACCTCGGTGTTTGCGCGCGCCAAACCGGAGGACAAGATCGAGATCGTCAAGTCGCTCCAGCGGCAGGGCCACGTCGCGGCGATGACGGGCGACGGCGTGAACGACGCGCCGGCGCTCAAGGAGGCCGACATCGGCGTGGCCATGGGCATCTCGGGCACCGAGGTGGCCAAGGGCGCGTCCGACATGGTGCTCACGGACGACAACTTTTGCAGCATCGTCGCGGCCGTCGAGAAGGGCCGCGCGATCTACACCAACATCCAAAAGTTCGTGTGCTTTTTGCTCTCGACCAACTTTGGCGAGATCTCGATCATCTTCGTGGCCATCGCCGTGGGCATGCCCAACCCGCTCGAGCCGCTCCAGATCCTCGTGCTCAACTTGTTTGCGGACGGCATGGCCGCGGTCGCGCTGTCGCTCGAGAAGGGCGACCCGATGGCCATGAAGGAGCGCCCGCGCCCCAAGACGCAGCCGATTATCCACGGGCGGCTCTGGATCTTGGTCATGACCAACGCGTTCCTCATCGGCGTCGGCGCGCTCATCGTGTTTGCGATGGGGCTCTACTGGAACTTCCAGAACGTGCTGCTGGTCGACATCCTCAACGGCGCCAAGAACGTGGGCGACTACAAGCACGTGCGGTGCTTCCGCTGGCAGGGCGTGCGTCACCGCTGGAAGCTGTACGCCAACTGCGAGGCCGTGTACCGCGACGGCTCGCCCGTGTTCCCGTTCTGGCAGCCCGGCATGGGCGCGTACGAGGACGACGACGTGTCGTGCCAGCCGGGCGAGTACGAGTGCCTCACGAACGGCGTCGCGCGCGCGCAGACCATGGCGTTCATCTACATCACGACCATGGAGATGCTGCGCGCGTACACGGCGCGCAGCTTCACGAACCACGTCTTTGTGGGCTTGTTCTCCAACAAGTACATGCAGTACGCGGCCGTGGGCTCCGTCTCGCTCACGCTCTTCGTGACGCACGTGCCGTTCGTGATGGACGAGCTCTTTGGCTTTGCCAAGATCTACTGGTTCCAGTGGCTGTTTGCGATCGTGTTTGCGTTCGTCGGCGCGTCGCTCGGCGAGCTGCTCAAGTGTGTGTACCGCCGCAACGACCGCCGGAGCGCGCGCTGGACCAGCATCGGCGACGGCTTCAACGCCGTCATCTTCGAGATCCGCAACCTGCGCCACCACGTCGAGCACCTCGAGGACAAGCTCCAGATCACCAACCACACGCCTGCGCGGCGCCTCACACTGCCGGCGGCACTCCATCAGAACGAGGCGAACGGGTTGATTCCGCGAGAGACCACGGCGGGGCCGACGCTGCTGCGCGGCGCGAGCTCGTCCAAGTCGGTCAAGGCAGAGACTTCGGTGCACTTGGCCACGTTGTAGAGAGAAATCCACTGGTTTAGTAGTAGACTCGCTCTTATCCTTCGGTAACACTTGTGGCAGGCAATAATGCCGCACTTTCTCGATGGATACGCTCAGAGACAGGCAGCCACAGGGTCTCTGGTTTTCTTTCGACAGGAACGGATGCTGTGAGCACGGAGAAGAAGCAGGTTCCCTTCATTCACAGACTCGCGAGAGAGCCGCAGCGCCCTCCATCATCACAACTCGATTTGCGGAGACGAACGCGGGGCTTCTTCCGTCGCTTCCTCTCTCCCCCTCTCCTTCCCCTCCATCACCCGAGCGCTCCATCGCCGCCGCCACCGCGTGTGCGCTTCCTCGACGGCGCCGCCTTTCCCTCTGCACCGCAAGCGAACTGCCATGGAGTCGTCGTCGAACTCGGCCAACAGCTCGTTCGGCTCGACCGCGTCCTCGACCTCGGGGTCGCCGCCGCCGCCGCAGGCGCCGCACAAGAGCGAAGCCACCGCGGCCGATGACCGCGGCGTCACCGTCATCAAGCAGGAGCCGACGACCGACGCCGACGCGTACGACAGCAGCGAGTGGGCGCACATCTTCGACGAGAACGGCGTCGTGTGCCTCGACGTCGACGACGACGACGACCCGATGGATGCCGCCGACATCGCGGCCGATCCGCGGCGGCGCGAGGGCGCCGCCGGTGGCTCGGCGGGGGCCGGCGCTCACCCGATCCACCGCGACCCCGAGACCGCGCTCCATGAGCCGACACCGTCGTCGGCGCTGCTGGAGAACTGGGGCTACTACGACACGGACATGCTGTCGCAGTCCCACGACGTGGACGGCGTGCTGGAGCCGTCGACCACCGCGTTCTTCTCCCCGTACGTTGGCCGTCTTATTCTCTCGCCTTGGCGCCTGTCTCTGACTTGTACTGAGCCTTGACGTGTGTGGTTTTGTAGCGAGACGAGTCGCCCGCTTGCGTCGGGGCAGAACGCCAAGCCGACCGGAACGCGTCCTGCTGCGGACCGTCCGACCAACATGGTCTCGGCGGCGCCGATGCACACCGTGGTGTTTGAGACGCAGAGCCACGGGCAGCCCTTCCGTACGTCGCTTGTTGTTGATGATAGTAATGCTCTTCCTCGCTGGCAATGGAACTGATGGACGTATGTGGTGTGGTGGCACGTAGCGCTGTCAAAGCCTCTCTTGCGCGACGATGGACTGGTCGTCGTTGGCACGGAGCTCGCGCTTGACGGCTCAGTGGCTATGACGAACCGCATCTTTATCTCTCGCGTTGGCGCACGTCAGGAGCCACTCGCGCCGCAGATGATCAAGACCAGCGCGGTACGATATGTGGAAGACTTGGATTCAATCCGATGCAGGAACTAACGTGTCGCTCATTGTTGATGCTGTTTCAGGACGTTCGCGACCTCGAGTGGCTGTCTCGCTCTGCCGCGGTGGCCGCGATCGGGAGCGACATCCACTTGCTGCTTCTCAGCGCAAACGGTAGCGAGCGCGGCGACCTCGGCGCGCTGACGGCCCCCATTCGGCGCATGCACGCCGACACGATCCGGGAGCTTGCTGTGCTCACTTACGGCCGCGACCAGCCGGCCATCATTGCGTCCGGCGGCTTCGACGAGACCGTCGTGCTGACCAAGCTCGGTGAAGGTGGCGATCCAGCCGCGGCCAAGATGGACAGCAAGATCGACGCATGCGACGTCGTGAGCAGCTTGCGCTGGCACCCGACGGAGACTGTCATGCTCAGCTGGACGACGGACGGGGGCGACTTCCAGATCGCCGACGTTCGTGCGCGCACCAAGCCGCAGCTGCAAGTCGCGCTCAGCTCGTTTCTTCAGATCGACCACATGGGCGGACTCTTCAGCCACGAGTACATTTCGCCGTCGAACATCGTGCTCGGCTTCCAGTCGGGCCAGCTCTTGTTTCTCGACCTGCGTATGCCGCGCAAGCAGTACTGGTTCGTGGAGGAAATCTTCTGTGCCTCGCTATGAACTGATGGTTGTGCTGACCGTTTGGACCGTGTTGAAATCGGGTTAGCTACGGTGTCATGCACGCTCCCCTGGCAAGCGTTGGCGAAATGCGCCGCTCAGCCATGGGGAAATGCGCGATGTTTGGCGTCGGCGGGTACGTCCGGGTGCGTTCGATGGCTATTGCTTCATGTATTGATGTCGGTTTGCTTTGTCGTAGATTCGCAATGGCGACGGTGAACTCGGTCGGACGCGAACTCGCAAGCTTGGTCGGGTACGTGGTTCTTCACATTTGCAGTGTTGCGCTCGCAACTGACTCCGCTCGCGTGATGTGTCCCATGAAGCATGAGACCGTCGCAGAGCACGCACGTCGGCTTCCAGAAGTACAAAACAAGCGGCGATTTTTCGCACGAATCCGGATCGTTTTACGCTGTATCAGACAGGTAAGCAGGCAACCAGGTTGACCGCACGATCGTACGCACCTGACTCACCAGTCTTTGACTTTCAGCCTCGGTGTCGTCTCAGTATACGCTGCCGATCCCTTGAGCGTGGCAACCGACGCGAAGACAGCCTCGGGCTCTGCATCGGACAGTGACTGGCAGTCGCGCGCCGTGTGAAACACCTCCAATGCTGGAGTCAACGCAATGAAGCCTATGCAGGCCATGAGAAGACGCTCACGTGAAGAAGCTGAAGCCGTGTCGTTGACCAAGACATGAATTGTTCTTCCACGAAATAACCTATCAAAAAAAATTTTGGGTGCTGCTACATGCATGAGCACACATACGCAAAATCTTCACCGTCGCCGCACAGCTTGTCGGGTGCTTTTCTTACCAATACATCGCGCCCCTACATATCACCCTTTTGCAGACGGACTGTCTCTTGCAGCAGACGCGTGAAGTCGCTGCGGGGCGCCGAGCTCATGAAACTGTCAAAGTGCGACCACGAGTAGCCATCCGTCGTGGCCACATCGTTCGACGCCAACGCAGTCGCCTCTGTTATATAAGAAGGAACAATTAGCACAACATATCCCATTCTAAACTCCCACGCGCAAGCGAGATACGTACCGCTGTTGATGCTCTGCATGAGGCGACCGAGAGCGTTGCACTCATACCACTCGTGCTCCTTGCTTCGCGATTTGTTGGTCAGGCCCATTATCGTCGTCGCGAGACGTGCCTTAAGATCGCCAAGTTGCAGCGCCTGCGAGAAGATCACACGCGTCTCCCGCGACAGCTCGAGAAGACCTGCTTGGAGGCGTCCGAGGATGTTTTGCACTTGATCCGTGCAGACATAAAGCATCTCAATCAGCCGCACGATCGCCATGCAAGCGTCCTCAGCCTCGAGCGTCGAGTCGATGGTCTCGCCGTCGTCGTTCACGTGGGTGGGGCTGTCGTTGGGGTCGTCATAGACGCGCTGCCACAGCGCGAGTCCGCAGCCGATGGCCTGCAGGATGAGGTTGTTCTGGATCTTGAGCCGGTTCGCCGACGCGCGCTTGGTCGTGCGGCCGCTCAGCGACGTGCCGGCATCGCCGTTGTGGAGAAGCGCAAACAGGCGCGTGCGGTAGACCCACTCGTCGCCGTCCTCGCGCTCGTACCGCTCGCGGCAGACGTCAAAGTCCTTCTTGAAGCAGTAGATGATAAACTGCACGACCAGCAGGATGCGGCGCCAGCGCTCGTCCGTGCGCGGCAACATGGACGCGTCCTGGAGCGCGTTCGCGAGCGGCTCCCACTGGTGCGGGAACTCGAGGTCGCACGAGCACGTCGCGGCCTTGTCGTACACGAACACGAGCGACGCGTAGATCGAGACGGCGTCCGCGTACGCGATGGCCTCGACGCTGAGCATGCGGTCCACGAGCTCGTCAAACAGCAGATTCGACGGGTACTCCTTGCCCAGCACGACGATGCTGCGCAGCGCCGCGATCGCCACGCCCGGGTCGTTCGTGCTCAGCGACGTGACCATGTCGAACACCAGCGACGCGTTCATGGACGACTGCACGGCCGTGGACGGCGTGATGGGCTTGAGCACGTCGCCGAGCACGCCGCGGCGCTTGCGCGGGCGCTCGGGCGTGCGGAACGGCGACTCGACGCGCACGAACGCCGCCATCTCGGCCGCGGTCGCTGGCGGCGCGCGCGTGACTTTCGCCGCCGCCTTGCCGCGGCCGCGCTTGGCCGGCGGCGGCGTGGACGTGACCGCGGGAACTGGAGCCGGAGCCGCCTTGGGCGTGGGCTGGGGCGTGGACTCGGGACTCGAGAGCAGCAGCGTCTCGTCGAACGACGTGGACCAGCGGCGCGTCTCCGGCTTGATCTCGGCGTCCGGCGGCGGCGTGCGCGGCGCGGCCCGCTCGTCCCCGTCGTCTAAACAACACACACACAGAACGACGCGTTAGACGCGTCTCCAGGAACGGCGACTAGCGAATGTCCCAGCGCACGTACCGTCGGAGATGCAGATCACTTCGGTCGCCTTGTCCGCCATGTTTCCGCTCCAACGCTCGGTTTCCCTAATTGGCGATTCCCGCCCAACAGTGCGGTGACTGTTTGTTGAGTTTTAGGAAACGATTCCGAAAACATAGGAACCAAACCGGGAAATACGAAACCGGAATTTTCGAGAAATACCTGAGCCACCTAAAGTACTGTGGATTTGAATGCAGTGCCCCCCATGGGGGGAGAGTGGGTGCAAAGTGTAGCCATGTTGGCCCATCAGATCAGACCGCATTGACGGGAGCGGGGAGAAGGCTCACGTCGGCGCTGCTGTCGCTGCCGCGCAGCCGCGCCGGCACGCGGAAGGTGCGATAGCCCTGGCGCGAGCGCGGGTTCGGCGGCTGGCGCTGCTCCGCGAGTTTGTGGCTTGCGATTCGGGGCGACTCGCCCGTCTCCTCCATGCCAGGAGAACCACCGTCGACGTCCACACCGCCATCTTCGTCCTGAGGCTCCCCTGACGCAAACCCCTTGCCGTCGCGAGGCGTCGCGTACGCCAGCAGCAGCTCCTTCATCCCCCTCTCGATGGTTGCGCCGTCGGCTTCCTCCTTGTTCGCCTGGTTGTCGGTCGTCATCGCGGCCGCATCCACAAGTTGGCTCTTCGACGCCGACGCCGGTGAAGCGAGCGACCCCGACGCGCTCATGGTCACTGGCGCTGGCGGCAGCACGACGACCGGCGCGCGCGGCGTTTGAGTTTCCGTGGCCCGTCGCGGCGTGATGGCGTCACGCGGAGCCGCAGCGCGCGACGGTATCTCACGGTTGCCTATGAGGGAATCGATCGGGTCGGTGCCAGCGTCGACACCCCGCGATCGCGGCTTTTGCGCCTTGAGTGAAGCCGCCTTCTCAATCGCGTCGACTGGGGCTTCGTCTCCCTGGTTACCATCTGGGAGCGTCTCAGGCTCCACCGTTTTCACCGCCTGCCGAAAGGAGTGGCCACTGGTTTTGTCAGTCGTCGCACGTCGGCTTCGCCGTGCGGACACTGACTCCGTTTTGGGTAAATCCGTTTTGCCAATGCGCCCCAGCATCGCCTTCATGCTCTGGAGCCGTTCCGCGACCTCGGCATGCGCATTATCTAGCTCCTGGGGAGTTGCGACTTTCAGCAGTGCTCCTACGAGGTGATAAAACGTTCAGCCAGTCGCCAGATCATCAGGGCATGGTACGATTCACTCACCTGAACGAGCCGAAGGCTTGTGGAAAACTGGCGCTGCGCGGTCAGGGGTGGACGGACGGCTGCTTCCAGCGGAGCTCGGTGTCATGGGACGATACGACGAGGCGCTGCCAGGGCGGCTGCTCAGCGGTGTCGTGGGCCTCGCTAGCGACGCGAGCAGCGTGTCCTGTGTGATGACGCCGTTCTTGAGCGCCTCCATTTGAGCCTTCAGCTGCGAATCACTCATGCTGTCGAGCGTACGTAGCTCTGGTAGAGCCTTTACAACCTCCAGCAGATACGTTTGCGAGAGACAACACGGGTTTCCCTGGATCCAGAGATCCACGAGCGACGAGCAGTTTGCGAGCCCGCTTTTCAGTTGCGAGACCGAGCGAATGCGGTTGTTACGCAGATCCAGTGACTCGAGCGCCGGGAATTTTGCGGCGTTCTCGCCGATCTCGGCGATCGAATTGTCCTGAAGATACAGCTCGTTCAGCTTTGTCAGGTACGGTGGGAAGCTTTGCAGCGACGCCAGTTTGTTCTCGTTTAGTCGCAGCACCGAGAGGTTCGCGGGCAACAAGCCTCCTTCCAGCGTCACAACGCGATTGCTGGACAGGTTGAGTTCCTCCAGCTTCGTCAGGTGCGTCAAGTTCCCAAGGGAAGAGATTTGGTTGCCGCTCAGGTTCAGATACTCGAGACTGCTCAGACTTTCGAGACCCTATAACGTGCATAGTAAAGAAAGGTATGGTCCGTTAGTGCGCGTCCACTAGCAGTCGAGAGGACCGTGAACACAAACCTCGGCTGCAGCGCCAGTGAGTCGATTGCGGCTAAGATCCAGATGCACGAGAAGGCGGCACGCGCCGAGGTGCTGCACCTTGGCGAGCCGGTTCCCGTTGAGCCACAGCGATTTTAGCTTGACGAGCGCGAGCAAGTCCTCAGCGATTTCGTCGATCTGGTTCTCGTGGACCAGTAGTCCTTCCAGGTTGCTACTCGCCTTGAGAAAACGCAGTGTCGTGATCTTGTTGTTGTAGGCCTTGAGTTCACGAAGCTCCTTGGCGGTGTTGACGTTCTTGAGCGACGTCAAGCGATTAAACGATACGTCCAACGAGCAGAGTTTCGGGAGCTATCGATAAGCAGACAATCGTGAGCGCCTGGATTCCACCCAAGTCATTGGTATGTGCCACTTCACCTCTGACAGATCCCGGATCTCAGCGATCGCTCGATTGTGTGCGTCGATCGCAAACTTGCTGGAGTTTGGCTCTGTCGAGAGTTTTTTCTAGCCTCATCGTGTCAGCACGCTGTGAAACGCAACCACACCAGCATCACTCTCTCACGCACCAACGCATTGCCATCTAGAACGGGGATCTGAAGACTGTTGTTGATCGGGGCATCCGCAACTGGACGCGCCTTCGTCGCCTTCGAACTCATGTTTTGTGCGCTTTCTGTCCTTGCGTCGATGCCAAATGGCTTGTGCTGTTGAAGCGAAAAATAATCAAGTCCCCTCGCGACCCTTGACGAGTCCATGCAACGTTCCGCTCGAAAAAAACTCCAACTCCATAGAATCGGATACGGTCTGAAGAGCTTCCATACCCATAATCGCTAGATCGTCTACTTGTCCGAAGCTCGCACAATGCTAATCTCGCCCGTCTTGGACACAATGAGCCCGCACGTACGTTTCCGGCTTCCTTTATCCTCCAGTCCGAGGCTCGCCCAGATGCGGCGGTTCCCCAGCGCTGTGAGCTGGGCTCGCTTGGCCGCGAGCGTCTCTTTGTCAACGTTCTCCAGCGGTGCATATACACTCGCGATGTTCAAGTTGACTGCATAATCCATCAAATCTGTCAGCTAGTGCGTATTCTCACCAATCTATGGCTGTGTGAGCCAACGTACCCGAGTCGGTCAACTCTCCAGCCTCTTCCTCGTCCGCGAGGTCGTTTTTGGAGCCGTGATCACGATCGTACGATTCCGTTGGACGCGGCAAAGGCTTCTCCGATGGGATGGAGGGGTCTGTTGATGGAGCGGTGTCGGGCGAAGGAGGTGCATCAAAATCAGTGCGCCGATACGTCGGTCGCTGGCCTACGGAGGTGAAGCAAGTAAAAGAGTAACAGAGAACGGTGAGTAACAGAGATCATGTCTCCCTCAAGGCGATGAGCTGGGGACGAACCGTAAGTGTTCTTCGTTGGGGTACACGTGCACGTCGAGTTGCATGCACAGTGAGAGAAGTGGCACGAGCGCCCGCGCTGGCAGACACCTTTGTTCTGAAAATCGTAGCATACGCCCGTGCCGGGACCAAGACCTCGTTTCTTCTTGTTGGCCGAAAAGTCCTACCCCAAGAATAACAAGCCACGTTCATACGGTCAGATATCCGCTGCGTGTAGAGCCACTATCAAGAGCACAACAACACCAGTGTACCTCTTGCGCGACAGGTGGTGGGTCGCGGGGCTTGGGCTGGGTGGACACAGGCTTCTTGCTCGGGTCTTCCGGAAAGAGCGCTTCGATTTCCTCCATCCGTACGTCTTCACCGATTGCTTTTTCGATCACAGCCAACTGGCTGCGCTCGATGGGCAATCCCCGATCCGATCTGCATCGTACGAAGCGCCACCCACCTATCACAAAGTCAACATAATTGAATTAGCACCCCGCCGCCATGCCACAAGCCTCCGCCTTACATACCTTTGCGCCACCCTTGGCCACGCTCCGTGCCGTGAAAGTCGGGGCTGCCGCCCTCCCAGGTCGTCTTGTCGTGCGACGGCACGAACGTCAGCCACTCCGGATCGTAGACGCACTCGACGATACGCGACGGGGCGCGCTTGTCCGTGCGGAAGAACTCGAACTCTTCTGGCGAGAACGTGATCCAGTCGTGGAACTGCTGCATGCGCTTGTCGTGGAGCATGAGCTTGAAGCCGGGCTTGGGCGGGCGCCCGCGCCACTCGACGCCGAGCTGGAAGTCGATCGTGAGCTGCGGCGCCGGCGTCCACGCGAACAGCCCCTTGGCGTTGCCCGGCGTGTACGGCAGCATGACCGGCGTGAACGTGAGCCCGGCGTTCTGCCGCGTGAGCGCGATGCGCGGGATGAGGCTCCGGATCACGTACCCCGTGCGGTTGAGCGGGTACATGTACTGCTGCACGAGCTGGAACTGGTCCGGCGGCTGGCCCTTGGGCAGCGGGATCTGCTTGCGCGGGCCGATGACGTCGTTCTGCACGAGCTTGAGCCGGTCCTGGAGCTTGGAGCTGAGCACGGGCGTGCCGTTGAGCGCGAGGATGTCGTTCACGATCATCGTGAGCGCGCTCTTGCCGTTCTCCTTGTCGCACACGAGCAGTCCGTCGAGGATGGTCCACTGGTGCGGCACGATGGCGTTGCGGTCCATGCCCGGCTGGAGGCGGTCGGGCCGCACGGGCGCGAACAAGATCGCCTCGCGGATGTCGTAGTTCTGCGAGACGAGGTAGCACCGGCCCTGCACGAGCACCACGAGGTACCGCACGCCGACCGAGCGCTCGCTCACAAAGTACGGGTGCTCGCCCACCTGCGGCTCGTTGCTGCGCACAAACGCCTGCGGCAGCGCCAGCGGCGCGCGGTCCAGGTCGCTCCAGCCGACGATGCTGTTGATCTGGCGCTGGATCGGCTTCTTGACGTTCACGTGCACGGGCGTGCCAAAGTCCGCCGGCACGCCCGCGACGTGGCTCACGAACGCCGGCGGCGGAGGAGGAGAGGAGGAGGACGAAGGAGCGGTGGCAGAGGAGGAGCCAGCGGAGGAGGAGGAGGAGGAGGCGGAGGAGGAGGACGGCGCGCCGCCCGACGGATGCGGCGACGACATGCTTTCCCCTTGACGCTTTGGAGCCGAGCGTAGTGTTCCTTCCCCTCACAATGGGATCCGCTATGTTGCGCTGAAGGTGCCAGTGAAACGGTATGTTGCGATTCCGCAACTGAAGCGGGTTATGATGCCCAAAGCAGTAACCTTCCAAGGAGCAGTTACACGTACTCGCCTTCTGCAAGTGAAGCCATTTCTGGGAAGAGCTCATCGCCGGGTGAAAAACGCGTTGATCGCCGCGATGGAGGAGCCGGCGAGCCGCAGCCAGCAGTGGCACGAGCAGGAGCTCGAGAAGATCCGCACCGAGGGCGACATCGCGCTCGTGCGCGCGCAGGCCGAGCGGCAGCAGATCGCCGAGGCCGACGCGCAGCTGCGCGCGCTGCAGCGCCAGCTCAAGGACAAGAAGCGCCAGTTCGCGCGGCTCGCGGGCGCCACGGGCGGCGCTGGCGTGGTGGGCGACGCCGTCGCGCTCGAGCAGTTCGCGCGGCGCCAGGAGTTTGCGCGCGCGCAGCTCGAAGAGCGACTCAAAGCCGCGGTCTCGGCGCGCACGCTCGAGCTCCACCAGCTGCGCGCGCAGATCGACGAGCAGCGCCGGCGCCGCGTGGACGCGCTGCAGAGCGAGAAACGCGTCGTGGACGAGACCAGACGCGCCGAAGAGGCGTTCAAGCAAAGCCAGCACGAGGCCGAGGCGTTGAAGGAGCGCGCGGCGCAGCTGCGCGGCGAGATCGCGCACCTGCAGAGCGAGCTCGACGACGCGAAATCCTCGTTCCGGCTCGAGCGGCAGCAGCTGCAGCTTGATTTGGACCGCATCGCGCGGCCCGAGCGCGTGGCCGTCAAAGTCAAAGTGCTGGGCCGCGTACGTTGGTTGCATCGGTTACTGGGAGGAGAGAGGGAATATGAGTCTGATGTGTGTGTATTTGCTTGTGTGTGCCTGGGTAGAAATTCACGGTGTTTCGTAGCGTCGCGATGACGAGGAAGAAACGAGACGCGTGCGTTTGTTAAGGAGACGAATGCCCCCGCGCTGGTCTACTGTGCCTCCGACTCACAAATGCTACTATGCATGGTCACAGGCTGTCGCGCGCCAAGAAGCTCAGCCTCGAGCAAAAGGTCGTGTCGTTCGAGCAGAAGAAAGTGCTGATGGACCGGCTCGTCCACGAGAGCGGCGTGCGCACGCTCAACGAGTTCATCGCGATCTACAACCAGCAGGAGGCCGAGAAGGCGCAGATTATGGCGCGCATCGAGGCCAAGTCGCTCGCGAGTGAGTCGACACTCCGTGCTTTTGTGACTGAACCCGTTGGTATGCTTACATACGCTTCCTCCCTTCCTGCGGTAGACGGCGCGCTGAAGGAAGTCATCGCGCAGCTCGAAGAGGACATCACGCGGCTCAGCGGCGCCGGCGACATCCAGAGCATCGTCCACATGGAGCAGCCCAACGGTAGAGTACACACGCCCTTGCGTGGTATCAGTGGCTGGTGGTGCTTCTAGTCTGACTGTGCGTGGTGGCTGTTGGCAGAGCTCAAGCGGAAGATCGACGCCGATGAGGCGCTCATCGCGCAGTGGACCACCGAGACGCTCGCCTTCCAAGACGCGTACGTCCGCCGCGATGGCTCACTACCACAGCCAGCATTTCCCTCACGTATCAGGCTCCTTGTAGGCTACGAACTTTCCGCGACCCGATCCGCGAGCTCCACGGCGAGCTCTTCCCTCTCGACCGGGACGACGAGTGCTTCGACACGACGGTTCGTGGTGTTGTGGGTGGCGTTGGTTCTTGCAGCCAGTTGTGGCTGAGAGGAGATATTGTCGTATGGCCCGCACAGTCCCACGAGGTCAGCATGCTGCGTCGCATCGGCGCGATCGAGGAGCGCGTCATGCAGCGCGTGCTGCTCAAGATCCTCAAGGAGACCGAGGTGTCGCCGGCGCCCGCGAGTGAGACGCTCAAGCGCCTGCAGCGGTACCGCGGTGCGCTCAAGCGGAAAGAGTCGTCGCTGGCCAACGCAGCGACCACAGCCACGGCCACGGCGCCAGCGAGCGGGGCCGCGACGCTTGCGGAGAACACCTCACCAGCCAGGATGTCCGTGGCGCCGCCGTCGCTGCGCGATTCGTGCGCAGGCAAAGGCGGCGCCGACGACGAGGACGAGGAGGACGCCGACGACTACGGCGACGAGCCCGTGGCGGCCGTGCGCTCCGAAGACTGCCGCCCGAAGCGGGCATCCACACCGGCGCAGGCCACCAGCGCCATTGTCAACAGCACGCGGTAGTATAACTCATAACACGTCTTGACTTTGATTGCTCGGTTCGTTAGTCGCGCACGGCGTCTTCCACATGTCTACGCTCGCTGTTAGGCCGCCTACTACGTAGATATCACGAAGCCCAAGCGTGTATGCGCGTCTCCTCACCTAAGCTTGCGCTCGAGCGCCTCCATCTTGCCGTTCAGCGCGGCCATCCGCGTCGTCGCGCTGGCGTCTGCGGATCGCCGAAGACCACCGTCACCTTCCCAGGGCTATTCGTCGTCGGGAGGTCGATAGAGCCACGTACGGAAGCGGTTGATGCACTCAACGAGCTGCAGCAGCTGCAGCTGGATCGCGTCGACGCTCTCGCGCGCGTCCCAATCGGCGCGCACTAGGCGCACGCGCGTCACCGTGCTGTTTGCAATAAGAGCGGACACCTCGGGCGTCAGATATCCGCGCTACTCAAGCGCCACGCCCAACAGCACTCACTCCATCGTCGTCATGGCTCGTCCTGTGTCGTCGGCTTGGCAAATTGACCAAGTAGACTGGTGTGAGCCGAGGGGGGCGACCCTCGGGGCGCTCGCACCACGCCCCTTCACAGCTTGCCCTCGTAGCCCAAGAACAGCGCCGTGGAAAAATCGACCATGGCGTCCTGGAGTCGCTTCTGCTGCGCGATGATCTTGCCGCGCGCGAGGTAGTACTCCTTCCGGGACGGCAGCTCCTCGATCGCGCGCTTGAGCTGCGCCTCGGCCTGCCGCAGGTCCCCGCGCTTGGCCAGCGCCACAGCCTTGTTCGCGTACGCGTAGCTGCACGTGGGCAGCGCCTCGATCGCGGCCTCAAAGTGCGTCAGCGCCTGCTCAGTCTCGTCCGCGCACAGGCACACGACGCCCAGGTTCAGGTGCGCGAGCCCGTTCGCGGGCTCGAGCGTGAGCACGCGTGTCAGCGCCGCGCGGCTCTCGTCGAGACGGCGCTGCAGCACCCGCAGCGTCGCGAGGCTCAGCAGTGGCTGCACCGCGAGCGGGTCGAAGTGGGCCGCGTCCTTGTAGTCGCGCGCGGCGTCCTCCCACGCGCCCATCTTCTCGTACAGCACGCCGCGGTTCAGCATGTAGAGCGCGAGCAGCTGCTTGGACGAGCCCGTGAGCACGACGCCCGGCGGCGCCGCCGCGCTCGCCGGCTTGGGGGGCGATGCGCCGTCGGCAGTTGGAGGCGTGGCCAGCTCGAGCCGTCGCTGGCGGAGCTCCAGCAGCTGCGCGCTCATGGCCTCGTGCATGCTCTCGCCCGTTTCCGCGGACGTCGTCGGCCTCGACGCCTCATTGTCCCGTGCGACGCCGACGGTCTTGCGATCGAGCGCGTGGCGGTGAATCGACGTTTGCGCGAACGCGTAAAAGATGTTTTGCAGCGCCGAGGACGAACCGACGCACGCGCGGATGGCCGCGTTCATAAACTCGACCGCCTCGGGCAGCCGGCCCATCTCGTAAAAGCACAGCGCCTTGCTCTCAAGGCTCGCGTGGTGGAGCGGCCGCGCGGCCTGGATCGCGTCGCACTGCGCGATCGCGCGCCGCGGCTGCTGCAGGCGCCGCAGGCAGTTGGCGATGTTGAGTCGAAGGTCCAGGTTCGACGGGTGGAACCGTGCTGCCCGCACATAGAGCCGCAGCGCGCGGTCCAGGTACGCGTCGTACTTGGCCTGGTCCAGGTGGTGCTCGGGCGCCGCCGCCGCTGCTGCCGAGGTCGAGTTGGTCGCAGGGCCAGTGTTCTGACCGCTGCACGCGAGGTTGAAGTAGGCGTTGCCGCTGTCAGCGAACGTGTCGCGGTTCAAGCGTCCATAGGCGGCGAAGCAGCGCGCGGCGTCCTCGTAGCGACCCAGCTGGAGCAGCACGTAGCCCAGCCCGCCGTGGAGCTGGTCGTCGTCGGGCGCGCTCTGGCGCACCTGCTCAAAGTCCGCGAGCGCGTCCTCGAACGCGCGATCGCGCGCCGTGTGGCAGCGCGCGATCGCGCGGTTGCGGTGCGCGTCCACGTCGCGGCCGGCGCCCGAGAGCGCGATGCAGCGCGAGTACGACTGGTCCGCGTGGCGGAAAAGCTCGAGCTTCTGGTAGCACACGCCGCGGTTGAAGAACGCGAGCGCGAGCTTCGGGTCCACGCGGATCGCCTGGTCAAAGTCCGCGATCGCCGCGGCGAACGCCGCAAAGTGGCACTTGAGCACGCCCAGGTTGACGAACGCGCGCGCGCACTTGGGGTTGCGCTCCACGGCCGTCGCCAGGTCCTGGAACGCGCGATCGTACTCCTCGCCCAGCACCAGCAGCTCCGCGCGGTCCACGTACGGCTCGCTCGCGAGCGGGTCCAGGCGGATGCACTTGGTAAAGTCGGCGATCGCACCCGCGAAGCAGCTCTTCATGCCCTGCAGCACCGTGCGCTCGTCGTTGATCTGGTCGGCGCCCAGCGCGGCCTCGACCTCCATCGCACCGAGCCGCGGCTCGAACGGCGAGCGGTGGCGTTTGCGCTTAGTGGCCGGCGTGGACGTGGGCGAGGTCGCGCCGCTCGTCGTTGACGGAGGCTTGTGCTCAAAGTTGACCTGGAACGCGACGCGCCAGCGCAGGTACAGCTGCATCTGCACGACGCCGCGCTCGTAGAAAACGCGCGCTTCCTTGGGCGCGAGCGCGAGCGCCGTGTTGTACTCGGCCATGGCGCGCTGGAATTGGCCCGTCGTGACCAGCAGCTGCGCGCGGCGCACGTAGCCGCGGAAGCTGTTGGGGTCGGCGTTGATCACCTTCTCGCTCACGCGCAGCGAGTTCTCCGTGTCGCCCATCGAGTGGAGCGACTCGGAGAGCAGCATGAGGTTCTCCGAGGTCGGGTTGAGCGACACCACGCGCTGGAACTGGTCCACGGCCTGCTGGAAGCGCGCGAGGATCTTGTACGCGCGGCCGCACAGAATGAGTGCGCGCTTATCCGCAGCCGTGGCCGCGCCGTGCGCGCCGAGCTGCGTGAACTGGATGAACGCGTACAGCGCCGGCTTGGCGAGCTTCATCTGGAGCAGCAGCCGTCCGCGCATGAGCTGCGCCCAGCGGTCGTCGGGCTGCGCGATCGTGAGCCGGCCATAGTCCTTGAGCGCCGCACGGAGGTTGCCCTGTCGCGTGAACGCCTCGGCGCGCAGGTACAGCGCGCGCGCGAGGCACGAGTCGTTCGCGAGCGCGCTCGAGCAGGCGCGCACGCACTCGTCACTGTCGTGGTAGTGGTTGAGGTAGATGAGCGCAATCTGGAGCCAGACCTCGTACAGCGTCGGGTCGGTCGCCACCGCGGCCTTGAAGTCCTGGAGCGCGCTGTTGAACTTGAGGTCGCGCAGGAACAGCGCGCCGCGCACCATGTACGCGCCCGCGATCGTCGGGTCCAGCGAGATGCATCGGTTCAGGTGCTGCACGTTGGCCGCGAGCGCCGCGGCCGCATCTTCGTTCTTGGTGCTTGACGAGGATGACGACGCCATGAGTGTGGCGAACGCGCCGCGATAAAAGTGCGCCACGGGGTAATGATACTCGGTCACCACAGCCTGGTCGAAGTCGGCCAGCGCGCCCGCGCGGTCCTGGAGCAGCACGAGCAGCCGGCCGCGCTGCGCGTGAATCGACGCCACGAGCAGCTCACGCGCGAGCTCGTTGCTGCGCTGCTGTTCGATCCCGTTCGCTGCCGCACCGCCGGCCTGTGCCGCCGCGACGGCTGCGACCGTCGCGGCGGCATTCGCGATCGACGGCGAACGGTTGTTTCCAAGCCCGCTGCTTGCACCGCCGTTCGCGGCCGCGTGGAACGAGCGGCGGTGGTCATGCACGAGGATTTGCAGCAAGTGCGAGAGGTTGCTCACGACCTGCTGGAGCACGTTGGCGTCGCCTGTGAACTCCATGAGCCGCACGCTGAGGTCGCCGATGGTCTCGACGACCTCGACCATCTGGCAGCCCTTGCGCACGGCGCTGACGTAGTCCTCGATGATGCTCGCGAGCAGCTTGTCGTACTTCATGTGCTCCCAGTGGTAGTTGAGGCTGTACTCGTCGCCCTCGATCGCGCGGAGGCGGATCGTCGCGCGGTCGTAGAACGCGCGCCAGCAGCCCGGGTCGTACAGCAGCGCGGTCGTGAGATCCTGGAGCGACGCACCGATGGCGTCCAGCCGGTGGAAGATCTCGGCGCGCAACAGCAGTGCGTCGATCGACTTGGGGAAGAACGCGAGCGCGCGGTTCACATCCACCAGCGCGCTGTCGAGATCGCCCATCTTGACAAAGAGACAGGAGCGCAGCAGCACCAGCTTGTACTCGTCCGGCTTGAGCAGGATCGCGTGCGCGAGGTCCTTAATGGCCTGCGTCCAGAGCCCGAGGCGTCTGCAGCAGCGCGCGCGCAGCAGCACGCCATGGAGGAACTCGCGGTCCAGCACGACACACACGGACGCAAGTAAGATCGCCCGCTTCCAGAGCTTGTCGCGCTCGGCCTGGAGCGCAAACGCGTACACTTCCTCGAGGCACAGGTGCTGGTCGCCCTCTTTTAAGTACCCACCAACGGCTTCAAGGATCTCGACCAGCATGGACTTGATGGGCGCGCGGTGCGCCTCCACGAAATGCGGTGACGGCGTGGCCGAGCCGTCGTGGTCGGGAGTGGACGCGCGCGAGCTGGCCTGCTGCTGCTGCAAGTGGGCGGCCATAGTCGCGCTGTTGACAATAAACGGATGCGACTGCTGAAGCCACGTGGGCATAAGATGCGTGTCGTCGCGCAGCGCGACCTCGATGATCGTGATCACCGATATCTCCTGCCGCAGGAACGCCTTGATAGCACGCTTAGCGATCACGTGCTGGCAGATGCGCATCATGTGCGCCGACGACGGGTCCATCGTCGCGCCGCCGGCCAGTGCAGGATCGGCGTCGCCGCTGCCAAACTCGTCTTCGAAGGTGTCAAAGCTGCCCGAGGCCTCTTCTTCTTTCTTGTGGCCGGGAAACACAGCCGTCTGCTTCTCGCCGATTGCTTTGAGCGGCGTAAACTTGCGGCTGCCAGGCCTTTCGCTGGTCTTGGGCGTCGAGACGGTCGGCGGAGAAGGCAGCCTGGTCGCACTGGTGGCCGGGGTACTAGGATCCTCTATTCCGGACATGCGGCGGATGCGCTTGGCCGTGTTGTTGATGGACTTGTCGATCGAGGACAAGCGCCGAAGCACTGGGAGGTGGTCGCTGAGAAGCCCCGTGGCTTCCTCGCCCAGCAAATCTTCGACCAGCGTGCGTGGGGGTGTTTGGGGAGAGCCCACCGCTGCTCCAGCCGCAGTCGCGGCCGCTGATTTCGCGATGAATGAGCGACTGAAGAGGCTGCCTCCACCCTTCATGGTCGGCACACCTCCCATCAGGGCAGCACTGCGGAGCGCCTGCTCTGTCTCCTTGAGCTTGCGTGTGAGGTTGTTGGCGTGGAGATACTTTCGCAAAAACTTGCCGCGAAGCAGGTGCTGCGCGATCGCCTTCTCCTGGGGCTGTCGCGCCGCGCCGCCGCCGCCGCCTGAGAATTCAATCGATACTCGCGCGGGCTCGTCGTTCCGCTCACCCGCACCTTCGTCTTCGTCGTCATCACTGGCGCTATCATCTGCCTGTAATCGATTGCTAGGTGGGCTGCCGAGCAGTTTTGGTGTCGGAATCGGCGGTGCCAGTGCGGGAAGAGTTGCAACTGGTGTCACTGGTACCGCAACTGGCGTTGGTGATTCGACGGTGGGCGCGACACAGACTGGAGGTGGCTCCGCCGGTGCTGAAACAACATGGATAGGTGGTGTCGATTCCACTGAAGATTCTTCGACAATCTGTGGCGGCTCTCTAGGAGCCTCATTAGACGGAATCGGTACGACTGGAGTTGCTGGCTTCGGCATATCCTCATAGTCGAACAGGTCTGGTTGCTTGACGGTGACTGTCGTAGGGCGAGAAGGGGGCAGAGTCCCAGAAGTACTTGGTAAGAAGTTCGATGGCGAGACCAACGGCGCGAGCACAGGCATTTCTAGCGTGCTGTTCGCGTTGTCGTTTCCAACTCCAAACAAGCTCGGTCCAATTTGCTGGAGATCCACAGTCTGCGCGGACCACCCATTCCCGTTCGCTCGGCTCGGAAGAACGACTGCACTCAACCGCGGGGACGTCATCCGTGGGCCCACGCGCGTCAGTGAGATGGTAGCGCCGTTGCTGCTTCTCCTCGCCGCGTTATTTCGCTTCGGAGCCACCGGTTTCCATCGAAAATACGCAGGCGTCTTGGTCGGAGATGGGACGTACACGGGCTTCTCCGGCCTCGGGCTGCGGATCATCGGGAGCGCACTCGCCGGCAGCTCAGCCGCGCGGGACTCGCTGTCGTCGTCGTCACGCTGTTTGCCATGGCGCTGCTTGAGCCTTGTGGACTCATCCCGATTCACGAGCGCGATTGGCGCTTTCGTCACGCGCTGGACGTCGAAAAAGAGCGGGCGCTTAAGATCCTCGGACATCGGCGTCACAAGGAGCTTGTTCTGGTCATGTCTTTGCCAATTTATACGTGTGCCCTATCCAGCAACAAACAGGCACACTCGTAACGTCAGTTCAGGTGAAACGCCGCGGAGTGTGACCGATGAGCATTCTTCCGTCTGCTGCAACTTTGAAACGGGCAACCAACAAATCTCGGAGGGGAGGTCCATGCGTGTTCATGCCTTACTACATGAGGGTGCTGGCGAGTGTGCGATCAAAATGCAACGGCAGGAAAGTTCTCTCTTGCGCAGTCAGCGAAGATCGCTGCTGGTCAATTTGTTGTGAAGGTTTGCCAGGCTCTTGAGCTGCAGGACACACAACACAAACACCCTATTGGTCACCGGATCCGTGAACAACGCACTTGAGTCACACGCACCTGCCACGGCTGAAGACGCTGGTTGGACTCGAATCGCTTCATCGCCTGCTCCAGCAGCATCACAGATCCTTTCTCGTACGCGTCGAAGACGCTGGCGATCAAGATGTCAATGTGGCTCTGCTCGGTTACATCCTGACTCCGCAGTCGCTGGCGGTACACCATGGAGAGCTGTTCCGCGCCGGCGACGTCTAGCATTGCGATGCGACAGAGCGTTGCATTGCCGTAGCTCTCGTTCGCAAGCGCCGGGTGCGTGGAGCGCACGTGCAACTTCGCGACGGTCTCGAAGGCCTCCTCGGCTGCCGACCACAGGCCGGCCTCGGCAAACAGAGTCGCGGCACGTACGGCATGCTCGAGCGCGCTGCGCGTGTTGTTGCCTGCCTCAGCAATGTCCTTAGCACGCACGTAGAGGCTCGCGAGCTGGTGGACTACGGCTTCGCGCTGCGCATCTTGCGGGAACTTGCGCTTGAGCCGAAGCGCAAACTCCGACAACGCCCGTGCGGCGTCATCAAAGAACCCACCCGACGCCAGCTCCTGCGGGGCGAACGCACATCCAGTCCGATACAAACACGCGCCACGTCAGAGCGTCCAATGTCCATCCTACGAGCACACAAACCACCATACCTCACAGACGTCGTCCACCGTCTTGGCGAGGCGGCTCGAGCTGGTCGGGAACGTCGTCGCCTGCTCGACCTCGCACCACGCGGCCTCGAGCACATAGTTGGTGCGGCTCATCACCGACAGCGCGGCGCGCGAGGCCTCCATGAACAGCCTCGAGGCTTCCTTCCAGTCCTTGTTGATCTTGGCCTTGACGGCGTTCGCGCGGAGCGCGCGATCCGAGCTGCCCGTCGCCGTCGCGCTGTCACTAGCTCGGTCACCTGTGGAGCCACCTGCGGCGAGTGACGACTGAAACGAGTCGACGAGGTCGCCCATGGACGCTGCGAACGCGGTGGCCGCGCTCGCGAGGTCGTCGACGCCGCCGCTCGGCGGGCGCGCGCCCGCGGCAGTTGCTCGCCGCGGTAGCGGCACGCGGTTGCTCATGCGGCGGCGCTGCTCGGTCGTGTCCTCGTCCATGTACTGCTCAATGCCCGAGGGCGCGCCGCCGCGCGTGAAGCGCGCGAGCCACGGGGCCTTGCAGAGCGGCAGCAGCCGCGGGTGCTTGTCGGCCCACCACCAGTAGCCGAGGCAGCCGAACGCGTACCGGTTGAGCGACGGCACGAACACGACGCTGAAGGCCACGGCGTTGTGGTACGTCCACGTGAGCGGCTCCTGCGTGACCATGGCGATGGCGGTCTTGACGACGGCGGAGAACCACTGCGTGACGCCGGGCTTCTCCTTCTTGAGGCGCAGGTCGATGTCCTCCTGCTCGCTCACCCAGCACGCGAACGAGTGGTCGCTCGGGTTCGTCGCTACGCACGCGATCAGCAGCAGCGCCAGCAGCACGGCCGTGCGCACCAGCGCCGCCAGCAGCGCCGGGAGCACAGCCGCCGTGAGGAACATGCCGAGCGCTTTGGAACGGACGCGATAACATACATTAGAAACGATACTGAACGCCACAGAGACCGCAGAACGCACCGATGAGGAACAGCGCGTTAGATGCCGAGGTCGGCGCCGCCGCGGGCGCCGCGTGGGGCGCGGTGGCGGGCGTCATGCGCGACGGAGAATCGCGAGCGAGGGTGCTTGCTCGAATGTTGCCGGATGTGGCAGGACTCGGATTGCAAACAAAATATCCGATTTTTGTTCTCGCTGGATATTCTGTGACGTGTGAGATTCGTTCTCCCCTGTTATTTTCAGCCAATGAGATGCGCGCATTCATGGTGATCGCAGTAACCAGTCGAAAGGACAGGGCATCCATTGGGCCTCTCGGTCAAAGACATACGTAACAGAGCACCAAGCGAAGATGAAGGTCAAGACGATCTCGCGCGTGGAGAAGGACTTCACGCAGGAGGTCGAGAGCGACAAGCTCAAGGTCTTTCGCAACTACGACCCGGCGCTGCACCCGTTCGAGCGCCCGCGCGAGGTGCGCCGCCCGCGCGCCACTGTTCGATTAGATTAGGAGCTCTTCGCCTGACTCGGACTTGTCTCCCTCTTGTAGTACACGCGCGCGCTGAACGCCGTCAAGCTCGATCGCCTGTTCGCCAAGCCGTTCATCGGCGCGCTGGACGGCCACTCGGACGGCGTGAGCGCGCTCGCGACGAGCACCAAGAGCCTCGTGGCGTTTGTCAGCGGCGCCAGCGACGGCGAGATCCGCGTGTGGGACCTGCCGCGGCGGAAATGCGTGTGGAACGCGTACGGCCACAAGGGCTCGGTGCGCGGGCTCTCGGTCGCGCCCAGCGGCGGCGTGTTCTACTCGTGCAGTGAAGACAAGACCGTCAAGCAGTGGTCGCTGCAGGTCAGCGAGGACGAGGACGAGGTGCCGCAGGCGCTCGCGACGTTCACCGCCAAGGAGCCGTTCCTGTACGTTATTGGATCGCTTGGGTGGGATTCTAGTATATATGCGCCCTCTAACGGTGAGTGTGTTGTTGTAGTGGCATGGACCACCATTGGAGCAAGGACCTGTTCGTGACGTGCAGCTCCAAGGTGCAGGTGTGGGACCCGAGCCGCTCGGAGCCGACGCACGAGTTCGCGTGGGGCGCCGACTCGATCACGTCGGTCAAGTTCAACCCCGCGGAGGAGTCGCTGCTCGCGTCCTGCGGCTCGGATCGCAACATCACGCTCTACGACGTGCGCATGGCGTCGTCCATGCGCAAGATCGTGCTCGAGATGCGCTCGAACGCGCTCGCGTGGAACCCCATGGAGCCGTTCAACTTTACGGCCGCGAACGAGGACCACAACCTGTACACATTCGACATGCGCAAGATGCAGCGCGCGCTCATGGTCCACAAGGACCACGTCTCGGCCGTGTAAGTTACGGTTCCTTGGCTTCGTGTTGTTGCGGAAAGCGCAGTACTCACCGATCTCTTTCTCCTTTCAGCATGGACGTGGCGTACTCGCCGACGGGCCGCGAGTTCGTCTCGGGCTCGTACGACCGCACGGTGCGCATCTTCGGCATCAACTCGGCCAAGAGCCGCGAGGTGTACCACGCCAAGCGCATGCAGCGCATCTTCTCGGTCAAGTTTAGCGCCGACAGCAAGTTCGTGCTCTCAGGCAGCGACGACACCAACGTGCGCATCTGGAAGGCTGAGGCCAACCAGAAGATGGGCGCGGTCGCGCCGCGCGAGCGCCGCAAGCTCGAGTACAACGAGTCGCTCAAGGAGCGCTACCAGCACCTGCGCGAGGTCAGCCGCATCGCCAAGTACGTTCTCCCCCACCATGTTGTCGCAGTCTGCGCGTGCCGTGACTCACGTTCTGTGTCTGCTTGTCTCTCTCCTGCAGGCACCGCCACGTGCCCAAGGCCATCAAGAAGGCCGCCGAGGCCAAGCGCGTGGAGCAGGACCGCGAGAAGCAGAAGACCGCGAACCGCCGCGCGCACGCCAAGCCCGGCGCCGTGCCCTTCGCGAACGCGCGCGAGAAGGCCATCATCCGCGAGCTTGAATAGACGCAGCATTTTTTCAGTACCAAACTTCAACGTTTTTTTTCTTTTCTTTGTTGGATGTCCAACGCACCAGTTGGCGTTGGTTCATGGTGCGTGTCGCGAAAGAGCCTCACGTGTACGGTTTTCGTTGATGGTGGCGTTCTCTCGTTTCTTTGTGGTAAGATACCGAAAACGCGATCTTCGCTTGGCGCGGTGGCATGCCCGCGCCAACCGTTTGGGGTCTAGCACCGTGCTCCTCCCGCCAAGTTCTGGAAGTTCCATCGTTCGCCAGCGGATCCACATCTTGCGTGCGAGTGACGCGAGCTTTGGGGGGATGGGGAGCTCTTTCCGGCAAGATCGCGGGTTGACTCTGATGTGGTCGCGGCCACCAAAGTGAGTTGCCCCTCGACAACCTCAGCTGCAACGTGCCAACAGTGGCACGCACGCCACCACTGGTGGCACCAGGGCTGACACGCCCGCCGGGCGTCGCCCGGGCCACAACAGAAAAAAAAACTGTGCCGACACAAAATACGTAGACACAGTTCGATTTCGAAGCGTATCAGCGCCGCCATCGCAACAACAAGAGCCAAAATGAGTACGTACGTACCGGGCAGAGCTGAAGCGAATCATCGGTCGGCATGCGCAAGCTGAGCTGGCGCAAGCCAAGCTCAACGGTGGGGACCGGCATTGAAGAGAGTCGAGAGGATGGCGTGCCAGCGCCAGCGCGTCGGTACCGTACACCGTCGGCTCGCGACTACAGAATGCAACCCACCGCCAGCCTCGTTTAGACCTTTTTCTTCTCGCGCACGAGCTCGGTAAACTTCGTCTGCAGCTGCTGCGTCTGATACAGCAGAGCCCCCAATTCCCTCTCGAGTGTTCGCCGCCTCGAAAAACAAAGACCCTCTTTGTTGGCATGGAATCACGCTGTTTCATTGGCCGGTCGGCGCATCAAGCACCGACAGTGTCCGGATCCTTAAACCCACTGACATTAGCAAGCATCTTCCGCCCTGCCAGGCGGTGTACTACATTTGGGTGGGTGCCTGATGTGTGCAATACGGCGTGCGTGTGTGACAAGCGAATGTCTGTTGGTTCCCTGCCGCCACCACAAAACAGCAGATCCATGAACTGGCGAGCAGAGGGACTGGCGCCAACAGAAAACGAAAACAAAAAAGAGCGATAAAAAACAACGAAAACCACATGCCCCGGAGCGTTTTTGTGTTCTCCGCCAGACACATTTCCTCGGCGGCGCTCCCCATCCCGCATCGCCATTGCTCCTCCCAAGAGCTCCAAGGAAGCACCGATCCGGAAGCCGCCTCGCCACCGCCCGCCTCCGCGCTCCTCCGCCCCTCCTCCTCCCTCCTCTGCCACTCCTCCATTCTCCGCCACTCCTCCTCCTCCAGACACCATGGGCGACCGCACCGCGCTCGAGCTCGCCGAGAGCAAGCTCTGGGGGCTGCTCTACCAGATGATCTCGGCCGACCCGGCGCGCGCCGAGGAGTGCGACGACTTCGGCATGATGCCGCTCCACTGGGCGTGCACGGCGCGCGACGTGGAGCCGCGCGTCGTGCGCAAGCTCGCGGACGCGTACCCGACCGCCGTGCTGCTCAAGAACAAGGGCGGGCTCATCCCGCTGCACATCGCGATCAAGGCCAAGGTGCCGCTCGAGGTGCTCGAGGTGCTCGTCGTCAAGAACGACGACGCCGTGGCCGAGGAGACGCCCGCGGGCGAGACCCCCGCGGAGCTCGCCGAGCTCTACGCGCTCGCGCCCAACGCGCGCGCCTACCTCGCGCGCCTCGAGGAGGAGCTCCAGCGCGCCGGCCGCATGGCGCCGCGGCCCACGCGGATCCGCCCGCTCGCGAGCAGCGCGAGCCTGCGCGGGCTTGTGGTCGGCGAGGACGACGACGGCCACCGCGCGAGCGATTCGGACCCGCGCCGCACCGAGATCGGCGCGTTGCGCGCGCGCGGGCTGCTGCGCGGAGCGAGCGGTGTCGGCGCCAGCCACAGCGGCACGCTGCCGCCGCCCTGGAAGATGGACAAGAAGTGCAACGTGTGCCACCTCAAGTTCACCTACTTCCGCAGCCGCCACCACTGCCGCAACTGCGGGCTCTCGGTGTGCTCCACGCACTCGAGCAAGCGCCTGCCGCTGCAGCACATCGGGCTCAGCTCGCCGCAGCGCGTGTGCATCATGTGCTACGACGACCTGCGCGAGAACGGCAAGCCGCCGTCGGCGGTCGCGAACCTCTACGGCGGCGGCGCCAAGCGCAAGCCGCTCGGCGACGTCACCAACGACTACCACCAGCACCACCACCGGTCGTCGCTCACGTCGCAGGCGCGCACGTTCGTGGACTCGTCGGTGGCGTCCCAACAGGAGGAGGACGACGACGAGGACCTCGCCGAGTTCCACGACTCGGACCACGAGGGCGCGCCGCCGCCGCCGCGGTCGCGCCCGCGCGCACAGACCGACATGGAGGGCATCGACCGCATCTCGGCCATGAAGAGCCAGGTGAAGGAGCTGGAGACCCACATGCGCGAGCTGCTCGAGCAGAAGGAGCGCATGCAGTCGGCGATCGAGCTGAGCCAGAAGAAGGTGGAGCACGCCATCCAGGAGAAGCACGCGCACGAGTCGGCAATCGCGGCCACGCGCGGCGAGAGCATCATCGACGTCACGCGCGTCACCGACGACGACGAGCTGGCGCGCGCCGTGCAAAACATCTCGCTCACGGCCGAGGACGCGGTCGCGAACCCAGACGACTCGGAGATGCCCGACGACGCCGTGCTCAACGTCGCGGCGACGTGCCACTACCTGGGCTTGGCGCTGTTTGAGAAGGGCGACTACGCCGACGCCGTCGAGGAGCTGCGCAAGTCGGTGTCGCTGAACCGACGAGACCCGGACGCGTGGTACACGCTCGCGCGCGCGCTGCAGGCCGAGGGCGAGCCGTTCGAGGCCGAGATCGCCGTCAAGCGCGCGCTGGACCTGGACCCGAAGAACTACGCGGCCATGTCGCAGCTGGGCAAGATCCTCCACGCGCGCGGCGACCACGACCAGTCGATCGAGGTGTTCCAGCGCGCGCTCGGACTCATGACCACGGCCAGCGACTCGGACGACGAAGAGGACGTCGGCTCCATGACCGTCGGCTGGTAAGAGCCAGCTCCACACGTAGCAGTTAGATCAGGAAAACCAAACAACACACACATCCAAGCGTACACACAGCAGGCACGCCAATAGCAGGCGTACGAAGTAGAGTAGACCAGTACCACAGAATCCAAAGCCATCTTGAAAGTCAACAATCACAGTCTTCCATTTTCAGCGATCACGCGCGAACCGCCGCGCCGTTTCTCGCGGAGTCGACGATCCGTCGGCCTTCAAAAAAGACGATCAAGAGGGCGAGACAACACGAATCAATGCACCGCGAGCACTTTCGCCGCGAGCTCGAGCGCGAGTGGGAGTGGATCGAGAGCGAAGAGAAGAAGGTAAGAGCGTGCAAGAGTGGACGTGGCAGATTTGGGTTCCAGACTCTAGGCGGCTCGCTAACGTTCATGTAGCTCGAAGATGAAAAGAAGAAGGTCGTGGCCGAGTGGGTCACAGTGGAGGAAGCGCAGCGCGAGTACAACCGCAAGCGCGAGAGGTCAGTTTCCGTGTCTTTAGATGTACCGGTACCGTCTTCAACCCCCCAACTCGTCAATGCGAAGACTAACGTGAGCTCAACGTTCACAGTTTTGAGAAGCTCGTCTTGGAGCGGTTCTCGTTTTTACCTGCCGACGATGTGGTCTCCTTCAACGTCGGCGGCCAGGTGATACCGTGGCTGACACCTCGCAGAGATCATGCAGATGAGATCTCATCCGCCTTTCGCTTTTTTGGCAGCTCTACAAATCGACCGTGCGTGTGTGGTCGCGGGACCGGTTCTCCATTCTCGCGCAGCTGTGCACGACGAAACCCAAGCTTCCCAAGCTCTCGCTGGACGAGGACGCCTACTACTTTGACCGAGACGCCTGGATCTTCCAGTTCATCTACGCGTTCCTGCGCGATAACGCGCTGCCAGACGCGATCGAGGTGCTGCGTGAACTCTACTGCGAGGCGAGCTTCTACCGCATCGGGCTGCTGCGCCACGCGATCGAGGCTAAGCTCATCGGCGACGACGCCGTGATCTCGTCCACGGCGTTCCCGCGCACCAACAGCAGCGCCACGACGAGCAACAGCAACAAGTCGGTGCTACCGCTAAGCGCCGCGGCGACGGCCATGAAGCGAGACGTGAGTAAGAAGACGCTCGAGAAGAAAGACGCGAGTCCAACCAAAACCAGTGGATCCCACTTCCATGAGCTGCCGGACCCGTTCGGCTTCACCTCCAAGAAGTGAGCAAGCATATCCAGATCCTTGTCGATATAGAGAGGCTTCAAGAGATCAGAACATGTTCAAACCCACAAAAATAGAGAGCGGTCGGTATTGCAGTCCGTGGTGGCGGTGTGTGGAGAATGTATCGGGTGATGAGATCTATATTGCCATAGCAGCGTGAAGAGCCTCCTCGACACGACTCTCAGGAAGCAGGATGGAGATCACGAGCAATAAGGTGCGAACGCCGTCGAGTCCGTCGTTTGACCCCATCTCGCCTCTCCTAACGTCGCCTGCTTGCAGTATGAAGGCGGCAAGTCCTTTGGCCGGTACTGCGGCTACGGGAAGCTGGAGCTCGCCGACGGCAACCGGTACGAAGGCGAGTTCTTGAACGGCCACTTCCACGGCAAGGGCACGCTGTTCTTCGCCGAGGGCAAACTCGAAGGCACTTGGGAGTTCGGCAAGCAAGTGGATGGCCAGTTCACGTTCTCGGACGGACTCAACTACCGCCAGCACGACTGGGAGTACTGCAAGGAGGGCGACCGCCGCTTCCACTCGGAGAAGCAGTCAGAGACGGGCATCGCGCCCGCCGGCGAGCTCAACTACTTTGACACGGGTATCAAGCGCGTGGTGCCGCTGGGCACGTACGACGCAGGCAACGGCATCTTCACGCCGTCCACGGGCCAAGTGAGCGCATACGACAACCCGCTGGAGGTGCGCGACGCGTCGCTCGAAGAGAGGGAGTGGATCACGGCCAAGGCCCCCAAGGCCAGCACCAAGGACATGTCGGTCAAATAAACGCGAGATGAATAGCGAACTGCATATCAATCTTTACGTGCAGGTGCTGGTATTTCAACCCCACAAAAGAACACAACCATCGTTCGTTAGTGCTTCGTTCGACTGCTGAGAAAGCTGTCGAAGTCTACACATAGCACTCATCGTCAGCCACGGATGGACGAACACCTGCAACAGATCTTTGTTGAGCCGACGCACCGTCGGTCGCGGCGCTACTCGTGGCCGGTCTCGAGCCGCCGAGACTCAGCGACGACATGCCAGTGTCCAGCAGATCCGGTTGCGCCGTCGCCGCTCTCTTAGGCGAGTCAAAGCTGATGAGATCGGCCGTCGCCGCGGCGGTGCTCGCCGACTTGGCATCCTCAAGCGCTTTGATGAGATGATCGTTGACCTATCAAGGCAAACACCGACATTAGCGAACGCAACCAGATCCGCCCAGCGAAAGTGGTACTCACATTGAGGCACTCCTCGAGGGTGCACTCGTCAAGCTTGCCCATGATGCCTCCTTCGATAAGCGTGTTCATGCGCGGCTGGCACTGGCGCAGAAAGTCGAGCACGTCTTCCATCTCCTCGCTCTTGATCCGGCCGGCGTCTTTGAGCTCCCGGTAGATCGTGGTCTTCTCCAGCACGACTTTGAGGTCGGACTGCAGCTTCGCCACCTGCTGCTCGCGTGTGGTGTTGCGCGCAGTCGTAGTTGTCGCCGACGACGCCGTGCTGGCCACGCTGCGGCTACTGCCGTGCTGCGGCGCGCGCGACAGCGACGTTGGCGGCGGCGTGAACACCGGCGCGTCGTTCTCGACCTCGGGGAACACGACGCCGTGGATCTTGAGCATGCGGTACGTGTCCTGGAACGTCGTGAGCGAACTGCCAGCGAACGCGTCGGCCCACTGCTTGATCAGCTCGAGCGCCTTGTTCTGGACGTCAAAGCCCATGCTGCCGTCGGTCACTGCCGCGATCTCCTGGAGGAATGCGCGCGAGCCGATCTGCGCATGGAGCGTCGCCGAGCCGTTCTTCACCAGCGTCTCCGCGAGCACGAGCGTCTGCTGCACCACGCGCGGCGAGCCGCTCTGCATGCGGCGCTGCAGCGCGCGCACGACCTCGTCCGACCTACAACACGACATTGAGCACCCATGAGCTCAACCGATCCCTTGGACAATCCGCGAAGAGCTACAAACAAGTGGGAAGCCAAACGTACAGCGCCGGCGCGGCGTTGACGGCGTCGCAGATCATGAGGTTGAGCTGCCACTCCGGACCGGCGAGGTCCTCGGCCGTGGCCTTGTCCACGAGCGCCACGACCTCGGCCGCGCTCTCCTCGTACTCGCTCATGTTCCCCTCTTTCTCAGTCCCAAATCGAAAAGTCAGGTTCAAGGTTCACTTAGTGGGAAATGGAAACCGTGGGTTAACTTACGGCGAGACTCACGTCGTTATTATTCTCCAGAACACCACGCCAAGAAGGGACATGATGAGCCCGCTGCCGTGGCCCTCGCGGCTGCTCTACGGCGTGGCGGCCATGTCCGCGAGCGTCGTGGTGTTCACGTTCCTGCAGGAGCGCGAGGAGCAGGAGGGCCGCGCGCTGCTGGCGGCCGAGCAGCGCGTCTCGGCGGCGCAGTTCTTCCAGGCCATGGAGAGTCTGCGGCTCACGACCCAGCAGAAGATCGAGATGCGCAAGTTCTGGCGCAACCTCAGCACGCGCGTGGCACGCGAGCGGCGCGAGCAGCAGCTCGGCGGCGGCGGTGGTGGTGGCGCTGTGGCCACGGAGGAGGAGGAGCAGGAGCAGGAGAAGCAGGCGGCGAGCGAGAGCATTCCCGTGTGGGAGATCCAGCACGTCGCGCGCGAGTACAAGCAGGTGTTCCCGGAGATCTTCCCGGCCGACCAGGTGCTCGAGGCGACGCGGCTCGCGGCTGAGGCCGCGTCCCAGTGGAACGGCATCGTCGGCTCCACGAGCTCGATGATCCGATCCACGGGCAAGCGCTTCCAGGACATCGCCAAAGACACCAAGGACGAGATGCAGGGCGCGGTGCACCGCACCGTGCGCAAGTACCTCGAGCGCTCGCTGGACGTCGTGGCCGACCGGCTCAAGCACTCGCTGAAGGACCGCCACATGCCCATGTACCTCAAGACCAACATCGACACGGCCGTGGACCAATTCATGCCCGACGTCAAGGTCGAGATCTTCCGCAAGACGAGGGATCTGTTTGTGCAGGACATCCCACCGCGCGAGGTGCCGCAGCTCCAGCAGGCTGTTGAGGACCCGCGAAAGGTTCGAGAACATCTCATGGAGGTATTCTCGCCGATGAGACTTGAGCACTGACGCTGATACCCTCTTTATGGCACTATAGCTCACGGCGTTTGGGCGTCTGCGCGGCCACATATTGTATCACTTGTTCCCGTTCGACAAGTCCATTTGGATGTGCTTCCGTGATCCGTGGTGGGCGATCTACAGCAGCGTCGGCATCCTGCCGGTCGTGGGTCAGCTCTGGTGGCTCTTCTTGTTCCTGATCAAAGACAAGACCAACGAGCACCAGCTCTGCCAGTTCATTGTCGGCTTCAAGGTCGCGCAGTTCATCTCGCTCGGCTTGTACTCGACGACCTCAGGGATCATCCACTACATTCGCTGCATCGTACGGGGCTCCATGGAGTTCTGCCGAGAGAGTACGTTGCTCTGTGCTGTCTCGTCCGCCACTGCTCATCAGGTTGCTAATGTTCACCGCTTTTCTCCACTCGACAGAACCTGCGCTAGAACCATGGAACGCGTTCTTCTTTATTCTCCAGATCGCGCTCGTGTGGATTGCGTTCTTTCGGCTCCCGTATAGCGAGCGGCCAGTTGAACAGAAGCACCCGCTACTCTACCGCACAAAGTCCATGGACCGACGAGAGCAGAAGGTCTACCGAGACATGTTTGGCAACACGCTTCACCTCAACCGCGGCGGGTATCTGATGAAGCTGTGCGGTTACGAGACGGTGTCTTTCGGCTTCATCGTGACACTAACCATCATCATCCTGTGGCTACCGTTCGAGCCGTGGCAGCAAAAGGCGCTGTTCTACTGGCTGCGTACGGCCTACGGCCTCTTCTCGCTCCCGTTTGTCGTGTTCAAGATTCCGTTGCTCGCGAACGTGCTGCTCCACACACGCCGAATGGGGTACAATCGATACGGCGAGACCGTCACAGTGGCCAAGCTCAAAGAAGACGATTGACGTTGATGGTATGAAACATGATTTGTTGTATCTTGTTGTATGTACATCGGAAGCTTTTCGCTCGCGAAGAGCACGCGTGGGCTAAACGAGGTTCTCTCCCTCGTCCTTCGCGCTCACTTTGTGGGCCGAGCTGAGCTCGTCGTCCTTCAGGCGATTGTTGCGCAGCAGCGCGTGGGCCGCGCAACCAAGAGCGCTACGAGCATACGAACAACGGACAGTGGTCAGTGCGTCGCAACGCACACCGAGTAGATCGGGTCTGTCGCCGGTCTCACCTCGTGGAGAACGAAAACAGGATCGTCGGAAGAATAAAGAACACGAGGAAGATAATCGTGACTAGACGAAAACCGTACAAGGGCCAGTTTAGTAAAGGCCAACGCACCAACCCAGGCGCTTCACGTACCGGCCGTCGTGCCGAGCAGCAACTGCTCCTCGTCAATGCGCTTGCCCATGAACACCAAGTGGTCGAGCTCGCTCTGCTTCTTGGTGAGCACGATGTACCATCCGCAGGCCACGAGAATGCACACCAGAAGCTGGATGCGGTGGAAGAAGAGCCTACACAGCAGCAACAGCCAGGTGAATCGCCGCTTTCCCCCCGAACCCACGGCCGCGAACACTACAGCACGCACAGCAAGAAGAAGAAGACCACGACCGAGACCAGCAGGTAGTTGGTGAGGAAGTAGTTGCCGTTGGCCTTGAGCCGCGCGACCATCTGCTGCTGCGTGGGCACCGTGAAGGGCTGCGCCTCGCCCACGCCGATGCAGCTGAAGAGCGAGCGGATGTTGGCGAGCGTCACGCGCGAGCGGATGTGCTCGAGCGCCGCGTCCACGACCGGCCCGAGGTTCAGCGCCTTGCTGTGCGGGTTGTTGGCGCCGCCGCCCAGCGCCGCTTCCTCGTGACCCTTGACGCCCAGGGGCTTGACCGGCGCGCTCGTGTCCATCATCATCATCGTCGTCGGCTCCAGCGGGCAGTTGAAACGCGGCGCGTGGCTTTTCGTTGAGTGCCGAGCAGCTCACTCGCAGGGTATTGTCGTCCCCTCCCACGGCAGAGCCAGACCAAAGGCAAAAAGCGACTCTGGGGACTCAGACTCAGCCATGAGGAAGAACGGGAAACCCAGATCTGAGGGAGAGACCAAAATCCGGTTTTAAGCGAGTACACAAGCGTTGTAGCCATTTTGGGGGATGGCCTCAGAAAGAGACGAGGAGCTGGAGGAGATCAGGACCTGGCCCAACGGCTCTTTCCACGGGTAGCGCACTACCATTCACGCTGAAGACAGCGATGGAGGTGCGACAAGTCACGACCGTCGCTCTCACTGACATGCGTCAGTGGAATCTTCGCCAGGAGGTTTCGTTCTCAGCTCCTATTAGCGGAGACCTTCCGTGCATTAGGTATGGAGGATAAGGAGGCGAGACTTCAACACGCGTCCTCTCTACCAATGAGGGAAGCATCGCGACTTCACGTTCTCATTCTTCAATCCGCAAGCGACTCGATAAGCCCCGGAAGACGGCAAGCAGCAGCAGCGCACGAAGCACTCCCTGTTAAAAACGACGTCCTCCCACTATGGCCTCGATTGTTCCTCGCCGCGCGTCCTACCAGGTTGAGACGGAGCGTCGCTCGTCCGTGAAAACTGCCCTCGCGAGTGATGTTGACCGCACCACGCGCGGCGAGAAGTCGGAGCACGAGCAGCAGCAGCAGCAGCCGTCGCCGCAAGTGCCCAAGTCCATCAAGCTTGGCGAGAATCACGATGCTGACAACAACCAGGAGGAAGAGTCCATTGCGGAGGAGGAGGCAGGCGTGCACGGTCACGATTTGTGTGATGAATACTCAATCCGGCCATCTTCACCAGTCAGCCGAGTGACCGCTAGCAACCGCCACCTACAGGAGCTGCGTACGTTGGCGGCAACGAGTCGCGAGTCGCCCCTGACGACTGCGCGGCTGCGCGAGGAGAATGCCGCCCTCACGCGCCAGCTCGTGCAACTAGGCAATCAGCACGAGTCGGAGGTCCAGGCGCTCAAGTCACAGCTCGAGGAGGCGGCGACAGCACACAAGCGAACAGAAGAAAGCTTGAAGAAGCAGATCGACGAACTGGAGAAGCAGCAGCGCGAAGCGGCGGAGAGTAGCGAGAACTACCGATCGCGTGTCGAGGCACTTCAAGAGGTGCTGTTCCAGCTTGAGAGCCGTGCGAAGGCATCCGTGGTGCCGCCGCAAGCCCCAGTGACGCCGTTGTCGTCGCTGTCGCCTCCCCCGAAGGTTGCAACCTGGAAGCCGGCCACAGCTACGCCGCGCCTTGGCAACGACTCGCCAGTGCCACGCCACACTAACTTGGCAAAGAACGGCGGCATCAAGCAGCCGTTTGCGTGGCGCGCAGAGGCTTCACCTGTCGTTCACAGTGCGCCAGCCACTCCTACTCGTGTCCAAATGAAGGCGCCAGGCCGCACCAGTTTCGTTCCGACGTCCGATGCTGCCATCCCGGCCACGCCGCGATGCATCCCTGTCCCAACGTTTGATGTCCTCAGTACTGCTCCAGCGTATTCTCCCCAGTACGTTCTCCCGCCGCCGCTTGCAGCGACGAAGCAGCAGCAGCAGCACCACGCGCCGTCCTCGAAGGTGTTCCCGGGTGGCAGTCTGCTCTCATACTACGCGGACGTGATCACCTCGAAACTGTCGGCTCACGTGCCGGGGGCGTCGACGTCCATGGCCAACATGAAGGTTACGCCCATGTTGAGTGCCGAGGACGTCAGTATATACGGGGGCAGCGCACCGTCGAACGGAATTACGATTCCTGTGCCTGATGCGCAGACGCTCGCAGACGACGAGTGCACAGCGATCACCATCCTCTGAGCAGTCATAAGGCATCGCTGAAACAAAACATGATCTCAATATATCAGTCACCTCTTCATTGCCCACGCGCCGTGCTCTGCTTTGTTTGCTGTCACTCAAGGCGCAGCCACGACCGGAGCCTCGCCTTCGGCTGGCGCCACTTTTGGATGCGCCCCATGCTGACTGTCATGGAGCTGCTCACGGATCTTGCAGAGATCCGATTGGATCGCCGCGTTCGATGGGTCGAGCTCGGCCGCAGCCGCGTAGTCTTGCTCCGCTGCATACCAGAACATATACGGTTAGACATATGGAGCGATTTGTCGAGCCGCATCAACTCACCTCGTGGAATGTTCTCCATCGCGACAAGCGCCGTGCCCCGGCGCACGAGCGTCTTGACGACCCACTCACGGCGCTTGGCCGTCCCTGGCGCTGGGCCAACGGCAAAGAACGCGATCCCGGCGCTGCCCGATGCGCTATTCGCGCCCGTGGAGTCGGACGGCTGCTGCTGCAGCAGCTGTAGCGCCGTCGAGCAGTCGTCCACGCACTTTTGGAGCTCGCGGCACCGCAAGAAACACGCCGCGCGGTTCGACAGGCACGCAATCGAGTGCGGGTGGAGCTCCAGGCTCTCGTCGTAGTGCGCGATGGCGTCGTCGAGGCGGCCGTCGCGGAAACACGCGTCGCCGCGCTCTTTGGCCTGCTGAGACCGCTCGAGCTGCAGCAGCTGGAAGTAGTCATGCTGCAGCGGCGCGTTCTGCTTGTCCATGGTCAGCGCCACGCCGTAGTCGGCCTTGGCCTCCGTGTACTGTCCCAGGCGGCAGAGCGCCGTGCCGCGGCGCACGAGCAGCTTGAGCTTGAGCCGAAAGTCCCGGATCACGCGCGCGTGGTCCTCGGCCGCCGCCGGCGTGTCAGGAAGATGAGACAGCGCCGTCGTGCAGTCCTCGAGGCACTTTTCGAACGCGCCGAGCTGCAAGTGGCACGCCGCGCGGTTCGACAGACAGCTAGTGTCACGTGTTAAGCAGTTTTGTGAGCAAGCACAGCAGAAGGAGCCAAGTAGGGGGCGCGAGAAGAGCGTACGCAGTGAGTAAGTCGCTCTGGTCCTTGTCGATCGCCGAGACGGCCTCGGAGTAGGCGTTCACCGCGCTCCGGTAGTCGCGCGACCGATAAAAGTCGTCGCCCTTGGCCTTCAGCCACGCGGCTACACATGACATCACGTGCGAGCGGGGTGTGAGACTCGTAAAATAGCAAAGACAGGGACAAGAGGTGGCACGTACGGTCGCTTTCGCTGATGTCGTACGCGCCAGCGGCACCCCGAAGCCCCTTGTGCTTCTTGAGGTGTTTCCGGTTCTTGAGCATCCAGTCTTCTTCCTCGGCGGCTTTCGACTCGCGCGACGGCGTCGGGAACAGACGCGGCGTGAACTGGATTTCCGCCTGTGCCGGCGCGCGCGGCGGCGGCAGCTCCACGACCTCGACCTCTGTGGTGTCGAGCTGTGGCGGCTTGTCTTCTCCCGCGAGGGTTTTTGTCACCTCCGACTTGGCCTCCGCCTGGTTGTCTTCGCTGTCAATGTCTTCGACGTCCACCTCAGAGTCTGTCGCAGAGACCTCCTCCACCACATCATCCCAGATGAGCTTGGGCGGCGCCGTGCGGGCAATGTCGAAGCTGCCATCGGCGCTGAGCTCCAGCACCTCAACCGCTTCCTGGTCGGGGCACTGGTTGTTCGCGGGTTTGTCTCTGTTGTCGTCAAACGACACTCGCTTCTTCGTAGTCTTCACGGACGTTGTCGCCGCCTCGGGCGGCGGAGGGCCCGCTTTCGACGTCTTGGGCTGCTGAGCTTGCTGCTGCTGCTTCACCTGGAGCGCCTTGAAGGACTCATACATCGCGGCCTGCGGATACCGCCACGTCCGCGTAGCGATCGCATCAGTCTCCACGACCATGCATTGACTTGCACACATGAGACATAGCTCGTACCTCTTCTCGCGTCTTCTCCTCGGCCTTGAGGTCCGCGAGGATCTGGCGGTTGGTGTCGTCCACCGCCATCTGCGCGCGCAGCGTCTGCTTCTCCTCCTGGTACTTTCGGTCCTTGCGCTTCTCCGCGAGCGACGCCTCCGCCTGCCGCTTGCGCTCCATGGACGCGAGCCGTCGTTCCTTCAGCGCCGCTTTGCTCGCGTCCAGCGTGAGTTGCCCCCACTGCTGTTGCACGACCTTGTTGACCGAGATGTGGAGCACATGGGTCGTCGCGTTGCGCTTCACGACGGCGGACGCGTCGTCCACGCTGTCGAGCAGATCCAGCAGCAGCACGTAAGGCGCGGCATTGACCTTGAGCACCAGGTCGCTGACTACAGAGTACATTCATCCAGCGTGAGAGAGTCGCCCGCGGAGACCGCCCAGAATGACGACAAAGCGGCCGCACTGTAGACGTCCACGTTCTTGAGCGCTGCGCCCGGCAGCGCGACCTCCAGCGCGATGCTCGCGGAGTCCTGCGCCCACGTGAAGCGTGGCGTGAGCGGCATCGTTTAGTCTATGCGTGAATGACGCAGTGGGCGCCTTGGAGGAGCCCCAAGTGACCTTTCGCGGGCTCACCATTTCCATGGTTTTTGGCAAAGTGCGCTCCTCGGATATGGCTACAGGGCCCCACTAAGTACGGCTAGCAATCATCACCATGAACGTGGCTGCTCATCGGATGACTCGGCATCGCCTTCCTTCGTCCTCCTTCGCAGCGGACGCCGATGCTCCAAGCCTGGGACCCATATGCTCAACCGAGTGGTCGCTGCAGTGCTGGATAGATCCCTTCTTCTCTGGGCGCGCTCGTGGCGCTTCATTACTGTATTCCTCGGAGGAGAACGTGAGCGAAGCCGAGGCGTTCCTCGAGTTTCCCGCCGTCGACTTGACGCCCCCTGGCGACTCAACGTGGGTCCGGACTGACGGAATCTGGATCCCTCCAGTCACGAAGGATCCTGATGTGATGCTCTGAGACTCTCATGGAGAGCGATGATCCTCTGACAGGCTATTGGGACATGCGCCACAGAGGTTGAACGCGCTGAGCTGATGCCTTGTGGCCATGGCCGGTCCAGGCGCCAATCCAGGTCCATGCCAGTCAAGATGACAGAACCACACGCGGTCCACTGGGTACACAAACGCACGCGAAAGAGGCAGAGAGACCGAGCCTCGGCTTCCATCATTCGCGTGCCGATCTCGGCGGTTCCGTCGTTATCAGAGTGAACCGAAGGCGCGAAGCGGCGTCACGTGATCCACCGCATTGGGTGGTTCGATTGACCATCCATCGTCCATAGATGGAATACTAATCCTAGACGGCCTCCGCGCCCACTTCATTCGCCAACGTTCCTCCGCCGACGCACATACCGCAATCCCTCTCGACATGGCACGCGCGCGTACGTCGCTTTCATCGCCGATGGCGCTGCTGCTCGTGGCCGCCTTCTCGGCACTGTACAGTGCGGTTGTGGTGACGGCGGAGCCGCTCGCCGCGCAGCTGGGCGGCGGCGTGGACCCGGACGCCGGACTCAACGTCATGGAGCTCGTGCAGCGCCGCGGCTACGACGTCGAGGCCCACGAGGTCGTCACGGGCGACCGCTACGTGCTCACGATGTACCGACTGCCGCGGTCGTACAACGAGTCGCAGGCGCGTCGCCAGCAGCAGCAGCAGCAGCAGCAGCAGCAGCAGCAGCAGGGTGCGGCCGCGAACGAAACGACGGCCGGCGTCACGGGCAAGCCCGTCGTGTACCTCATCCACGGGCTGCTCGACAGCTCGTACACGTACGTGCTCAACTTCCGCACGCAGAGCCTCGCGTACCTGCTCGCGGACGCCGGCTATGATGTCTGGCTCGGCAACAACCGCGGCACGACCTGGTCGCGCAAGCACCTCGACTTTGCCACGACCGACAAGCGCTTCTGGGACTTTAGCTGGGAGGACATGGCCACGCAGGACCTGCCGGCCATGCTGCGGTACGTGCTCGCGACCACGCAGCGCGCGACGCTGAGCTACGTGGGCCACTCGGAGGGCACGATGCAGGCGTTCGCGGGCTTCTCGCTGGACCAGGCGCTCGCGAAAAAGGTCTCGTACTTTGGCGCGCTCGCGCCCGTGGCCTACGTGGGCGGCACGACGTCGCCCGTGTTCGCGGCGCTCGCGCGCTTCCGCGTGGACGAGCTCTTCCAGAAGCTCGGGCTCGCCGAGTTCTGGCCCAAGTCGCCGCTCATCCAGGACCTGCTTGGCAAGTTTGGCTGCGCGTTCGCGGACGTGGCGTGCGACAGCATCATCAACGCGCTCACGGGGCCGTCCGACAACGTCAACAAGTCGCGCATCCACGTGTACATCACGCAGACGCCCGCGGGCACGTCCACCAAGAACCTCGCGCACTTTGCGCAGGGCATCCGCGACGACACGTTCCGGCGGTTCGACTACGGCTGCCAGTGCTCGCGGCTGCTGCCGCTCGCGCTGTGCCCCACGGCGCTGTGCGCCAACAAGGCCCGCTACGGCGCCTTCGAGCCGCCGAGCTGGGATCTGTCGCGCGTCCAGTACCCGCGCACGGCGCTCTTCACGGGCGCGCAGGATTGGCTCGCCACGGGCGCCGACGTGGCCAAGCTGCGCGCGCGGCTGCCCGCGGGCACGGTCGTGTTCGAGAAGCAGGTCGCGTACAACCACCTGGACTTCACCTGGGCCAGCAACGGGCCCGAGAAGCTCTACAACGACCTGCTCGCGCACATCAAGGTCTTCGAGGGCGTCGGGTACTAAAGGCGGCAGCCCAATTGTAATTGTCGTCGTTCATTTTTGATTGACTTCAACCCAAAACACCTCTGACCTTGGATATGTCCGCAATATGCTATAAACGAGATTTCAGGGTACACACAAGCATCATGTAACGCAGGTTTCATATAAGGGAGGTGTTCAAGAGTGCAGGTCCCAAACAAATGGGCTGGCCGTGGCGAAAAAGCAATTGGGAACGATCGAGTATTACACCATGAGCGTCGAGAGCTGGACGCTGATCAGCCAGGGCGCCGAGGCGGTGCGTCATAGAGACGGCTAGCGGGTGGTCTAACTGTCCGCGACCATGAGGTGCTAATGGGTTGGTCTCGTTCGTTGTTTTGGGTCACAATAGAAAGTGTACGAGACGGTCTTTGGCGGCCGCCCTTGCATCGTCAAGGAGCGCGTCAAGAAGGCCTACCGGCTGCCCGTGCTGGACGCCAAGCTGTCGCACCGGCGCCTCGTGCAGGAGGCGCGCTGCATCATGAAATGCCGCCGCGCGGGCGTGATCACGCCCGCCATCTACCTCGTGGACGAGGACAACGGCCGCCTGTTTTACGAGAAGATCGCCGGCGGCAGCGTCAAGGAGTACATGCGCGCCGCGTACAAGAAAGGTGGGTCTCTCAATGCGATTGTCTGTGGCAAGGGATGCGTAGCCGCTCACACTCGTCGTGTAGACCCGAACTACGGCCCGGACGCGCTCAAGCTCGCGTACTCGATCGGCGTGGCGATTGCCAAGATGCACGACGCCGACATTGTCCACGGCGACCTCACGACGTCCAACCTCATGCTCGGCAGCCCCGACGCTAAGGAAGTGGTAAGAAGCGATTGCCCCCCAGTGCGTGCGAATTGCTTGGGTGCCGTAAGATCTGATGATGCTCTTCCTTGCATGGTAGACGGTGATCGATTTCGGGCTGGCCAACTCGCAGCCGCTACCCGAGGACAAGGCCGTGGACATGTACGTCATGGAGCGCGCCTTCAACAGCACACACATCAACTCGGAGATTTTGGTGCGAATATTCACGCAGCTTGACTGCCGGAGGCTTCATGGTAGAACTAAAACTGACAAGCGCGATTGTAACAGGTCGAGGAAGTGCTGCGCGCGTACAAGGCGAGCTCGCGTCGGTCCGACGCGACGTTCCAGAAGCTCGCGGCCGTGCGTCTGCGTGGCCGTAAGCGCACGATGGTGGGCTAAGCCCAACCAAAACGCAAGCATGGAGAGGAGAGGCGCCGAGCTGGCACGAGTTGATGCAAGAGCAGAGACGTAACGAGAAGAAGTCGGTATTGACGCGAATACAGCGAAGTTCCTCCCGAAAGGCAAAAAGAAAGCACTACGAGCGAGCGTCGGTCGCGTCGGTCGCGTCGGACGCTGCATGCGCCGCCACTGGCGCTCGCGTCGAAGCAGTCTTCTAACAAATACTGTACTAAGAGAGAAGGCGGAAAGAAGAGAAGTGATGCGGTGCGCGCATTTACTTCTTCTGCTTCTTGCCTGCGATTGCACACACACATACCAACTGGTTAGCCTCGGATTATACAGCAGCACGCAGCAAGGATGGCACCTACTCGGCGGCGCGTCGTCGTCATCCTCGTCGTCGTCCTCGTCGGCGTCCTCATCATCGTCGTCACCGCCGGCGTTGTCGTCGTAGTCCTCATCATTCTCATCATCCTGCGTTTCCCAACACACACAACAACCATCCACGATCAGCGCTCCCGCTCACAACAAGCCCGTCAACGTGGGGGCCACCGACCTCGAAGGTCGTCGTGTACAGAGAAGCTAAACCGACCTGGTCGCCGGCCTCCCCGTCGTCCTCGTCGTCGTCTTCCTCGGCGGTGTTGCCTTCGTCTTCTTCCTCGTCGTCGTCGTCGGCCTGGTCGTCCTCGGCGCTGTCGCCCTCGACGTCGCCCGCGACGGCCGGCACCTTGTCGTCGTCGTCGTCGTTGTCATCGTCGTCGTCCGCCGTGGCGTCGTCGTCCTCATCGTCGTTGTCATTGTCCTCGTCGTTCTCACCGCTGTCCACGTCCTCCGGCACGGCGGCCGCGGGCTTGGTCTTGGTGGGCTCCGCCAGCTTACCGCCCGCGGGCTTGGCGCTCGTCGTCGATGCTGCGGTCTCCTTACGTATCACACCATATCACACCACTGTCAGGAAGTGTATCGCCATGCACTGACCTCTCCGCCCGAGCGGAGAACAGCAAGCGGAGCGGAGCGGAGAACCAAAAAAATCGACACGCCGCATTTACCGTCATTGTCGAATGTTGCCGTGGTGTTCTGGGGGTTGTTGCGGGTTGCGCTTGGCTCGGCGAGTGCGGAGCGGAGCGGACTGCGCGGAGCGAGGCGGAGGGGGGGGAGCGGACGCCGCTGGAGTGAAGCCAGTCTTTATTTTCCCGCGCCGTCGCCAGCAAAGGTCGGGGGACTCCCCTGGATCTTTCGATGGGAGGAGGGGAAAGGGCGTAAAAAGTCTCACGTGCCGGAAACTGGATGCGACGAGGAGGGCTGAAGTACTTGGTTGGAGGGGCGCGTGGGCGAGTGCGGAGGGTTGACGTTCCTCGTTCGAGATTTCCGGACGAGCGGACGGAGCGGAGCGGACGAGCGGACGACACCTGCTTGATTAGGTATTATATCCGCTCCGGGGAAAAATCCAAGTTTCGGTGACCTCGGATTGGCCAGTTCAACGTGCCCCGCGCGATCGAATCTTCGGTTCAAATCACATTTACGAGACGTATTTACGCTCTGGCCAATGCATACTGAGATAAGGTGTTGAAGTATCCAAATGTAGCCATGTTGGTAACATGACATTGGTGGCGAGGGGCTACAAATAGGGCTGCAAGATCACTGGCATTCTCAGCTGCCCACAAAGTTTCGGAGATCGCGACATGTCGCCTGCCACGCTCCGCCGTCCACGCGCCGATGGATGCGCCCACTGCCGTCACTCGCGTGGGACACGAAAGCGTCCGCTGATCTTGGCCTCTCGCATTGCTAGGCGGGGAGAGCTCCACGCCCGGTCCCCCACGAACCTCGTCTGCTTGAGATGACCGTTGGCCCGCGTCTCGCACTCCGCAATTCCCCTCGCGCACATCGCTCCACATGAAGCTCTCTGCTCTCCTCTCCGTCCCGAGCCTCGCGCTCACGACGCTGCTCATGCTGGCCGCTAGCAACCAAATCGGCGCGTACACGAATCCGATCGCGATCCAGAACTACAAGATGTACGACGCCAAGACCGGCGCGTACTTTGGCGTCAAGGGCGTGGACTACTACCCGCGCCCGAACGCCGGTGAGCTCGACACCAACAACCTGGATCTGTTCACAGACGACTACGAAGCGGTCTGGACGCCGGATCTCGCTCAACTCGCGGCGCTCGGCACGAACGCCGTGCGGCTCTACGCCGTGGACCCGTCCAAGTCGCACGACAAGTTCATGTGTGCGTTACGTATGTACGGCATGTACGCGCTCGTGGACATTGGCGCCAACTGCGAAGGCTGTTCGATCACCAAGGACGCCGCGCCGGCCTGTTACCCGGCGGCGCTCAAGACGCGAGGGCAGCAAGTGATCAACGCGTTTGCACAGTACGACAACGTGCTCGCGTTCAGCGCCGGCAACGAGGTCAACCACGTCGCCACGAACGTTACCGACAATGCGCCCTGCCAGAAAAAGTTTATCAGGGACATGCGCGCGTACATCGCGAGCTGCGCGACGCTGCGGCAGATCCCCGTGGGCGTCGTGCTCGCCGATTCGGCCGGCGAGCGCGAGCTCAACGCCAAGTACTACAATTGCCGCACGAATTCGAGCGACGTGTACGAGAACGCCGAGTGGTACGGACTGAATGTGTACCAGTACTGCGACGGCACGGTCACCTCCGTGGACAAGGCTGCGGGCTTCGAGACGTTGCTCGCGGACTTTGCGGGCTACGCGCTGAACGTCCCCGTGCTGCTGACCGAGTTCGGGTGCCTCGACGAGTCGTTCCCGACCGTGGACGGCTACAAGGCCCAGCGCACGTGGCTCCAGGCCGGCTGGCTCCACTCTAAGGCGTTCCGTGCGCAGTTCAGCGGCGGCTTCGCGTTCGAGTACTCGACCGAGAAGGCCAACGCCGAAGAGGACTCGCCGTACCCGTTCACGGCGTTCGGCGCGCAGAACTACGGGCTCGGGTACTTCTCGCCCGAGGACTGTGACCACGTGAACACGACGTGCACGTACAACCGGATGCCCAACTTTGACTCGCTCGCCGAGCAGTACAACGCCACCGACTACAGCGACGAGCCCGCGAAGGACGCGTTCGCCGCGAACGCTAGCAAGGTCGCGTTCCCGGACTGCCCCGCGGGCTTCCAGGCGCTCAGCGAGCTCAGCTGGAGCGCCGTGGACGCCGTGGGGCTGTCGTGCCCCACGGCCGCGAGCGCGTACACGTGCGCCGGACAGACGTCCAGCGGCACCTGGACGCGCGCGACGTCCGCTACCGCGAGCAGCGCCGGCGCGACGGCGACCACGAGCCCGAGCGGTGGCTCCACCACCAATGCGGCGAGCCGCGTGGGCGGTGGCGCCACTGCTGCTATTCTTGCGGGGTGGGCGATCGCGTTGACTCAGCCCTAGCGCGCATCCCTCGCACGGTATCACACAAACACCCATACACCTCTTCCTGTCTACCATCGCGATCCATGGATCTTATCAGCTCGCACACGAGCTCGAAATATACTTTTCGCGCTGTCGGAGGGGCGAGCACAAGTGTCACGGTATCTTTTGGTTGTTGATGTTCTCCTTCGTACTCCGCGCTCTTATCCGTGGAACTCCACACAAACATGCGCACCTCCCAGGGCAGTCTCCTCACACGGCAGTCGTGAATCTTCCCGGCACTTCTCCACTACCAGTAACATGGTCAAGCTCTCGGCCGCGGTCTCCGGGCTGCTGCTCGTGGCGCTCTCGCTGAGCGCGCACGTCAACGCGTACACGAACCCGATCGCGATCAAGAGCCACAAGATGTTCGACGCCAAGACCGGCACGTACTTTGGCGTCAAGGGCGTGGACTACTACCCACGGCCCAACACGGGCTCGCTGGATACCAACAACTTAGACCTGTTCACGGACGCGTTCGCCGACGTCTGGGGGCCCGACATCGAGCACCTCGCGGCGGTCGGCGCCAACGCCGTGCGGCTCTACGCCGTGGACCCGTCGCAGAGCCACGACAAGTTCATGTGCGCGCTCAGGGCCCACGGCATGTACGCGCTCGTGGACCTGGGCGCCAACTGCCAGGGCTGCGCGATCACCAAGGACGTGGCGCCGGCGTGCTACCCGGCAGACCTCAAGGCCCGCGGCAAGATGATCATCGACGCGTTCGCCAAGTACGACAACGTGCTCGCGTTCAGCGCCGGCAACGAGATCAACCACGTGGCCGCCACGGTCACCGACAACGCGCCCTGTCAGAAAAAGTTTATCAGGGACATGCGCGCGTACGTCGCGAGCTGCGCGACGATGCGGCAGATCCCCGTGGGCGTCGTGCTCGCCGACTCGGCCGGCGAGCGCGAGCTCAACGCCAAGTACTACAACTGCCGCACGAATTCGAGCGACGTGTACGAGAACGCCGAGTGGTACGGGCTTAACGTGTACGTGCACTGCGACGGCGCGCTGACCAAGAGCTCGCCCGTGGGCGCCGGCTTCCAGAAGGCGCTCGCGGATGTAACGTCCTACGGCATGAACATCCCGGTCATGCTGACCGAGTTCGGCTGCCTCTCTAAGACCTTTCCGACTGTGGACGGCTACAAGGCCCAGCGCACGTGGCTCCAGGCCGGCTGGCTCCACAACAAAGACTTCCGCAAGCAGTTCAACGGCGGCTTTGTGTTTGAGTACTCGACCGAGAGCACCAACTCCAAGGCCGACTCGCCGTACCCGTTCACCGAGTACGGCGCGCAGAACTACGGGCTCGGGTACTTCTCGCCGGCCAACTGCGACCACAAGAGCACGCCGTGCGTGTACCAGCCCATGCCCAACTACCGGTACCTCGCCGAGCAGTACAACGCCACCGACTTTAGCGACGAGCTCGCGATGAGCGCGTTCACGCCCGACGCGACCAAGACCAGCTTCCCGGCGTGCCCGGCCAAGTTCAAGGCGCTCGGCGAGCTCGCGTGGAGCGACGTGGACGAGATCGCGCTGGCCTGTCCCGCGCAGCCGCTCGAGTTCACGTGCCCGAACCAAGTGTCCAGCGGCTTGTGGGCGCCCGCGAGCGTCTCGGGCGCCACGAACGCGCCCGTGCCGACGACGAAACGGCCGGACGGGACCACCAAGGCGCCGAGCCCAAGTCCGTTGGGGGGCGCTGCGGCGGCCGCGAACGACGCCCAAGACGTGGTGAAGCACGCGCTAGCACCACTTGTCGCGACGTGCGCCGCGTCGGCGGTGCTGGCTGTCGGCCGCTAGACTAGTTTATAAGCTGAGGATTGCCCATCCTCAGCAAAGATTATTCCAACAGTTGACATTTCTCCTTAGTATCACCATTTCGCCCTCGGACTCTTCCAAGAGGGTACGGATGGCTCCCTGTTTCACAGGCGGGACGTCTGGAGCGCCTCTTTCAGGCACTGCACCATCTTGTCGATGGCCCACTCGGGCGTTTCGGCGGTGATCGGCAGGTACACGATGCTGTACATGAAATGAGAACACAGAGAGTGAGCCCATGAGGACCTTGGCATGCCACCACGAGGTTAATGGGAACGCACCTGGACATAATGCGTTTGGCGTACACGGGGTCGTGGGCCTCACCCTTCGTACTGGGCACGAACGCGAGCTGCGTCGCGCCAGACGTGACGTCGAATCCCTGTTATCGCGAATATGAAAGAATGCGCGTTCAGTTGAGACCCTGAGGTCGTTGATGCAAAACGCCAGTCCACGTACGCGCTGGTTCATGTACTGCTTGACGCGCTCGGGCTCGGCCACGAGCACGGGGAAGAGCCAGTAGTAGTGGCTGCGCGCGTGGACGCCCGGGATCTATGGAGTTGCGTACGTTAGAGCGTCAACTCCGAGAATGTATGACTCCATGTGGCATGGTATTCCCCCTCACCTCCAGTTGCGGGACGTCTTTCAGCGCGAGCATGAGTCGCTCGCTCTTGAGGCGGCGCAGCTCGATGTACGCGTCGTCCACGGCCGTGAGGCGGTGGTGGAGCAGGCCGAGCAGGGGCATCGACGGCCGGAAACGGATGAGCGAGACCAGCTCGCCGCCGCTGAAGCCGCGGATCGCGGCCGTGATGACCTTGTCAAAGTCGCCTGTCAAGCCAGCCGATACCGTTCGTTAGCACGCTGTGCAGTACATAACGCAGTAGGCTCAGCTCGAGGGATTCGTACCTCCGAGGCCGCGGACCGTGTGGATCGCGAGTCCGTAGATCGCCGGCGTCGACAGGCTGTGGACGGCGCCGTACTTGACGAGCCGCTTCATGAAGAACGCTGTGGACCGCGCCGGGTAGCGCGACTCGCGGCGCCGCATCTCCTCGCGGATCGTCGGGTTCTTGACCTTGATGACGGCACCGCCGAACGCGGTCGTGGTCTTGATCGTGCCAAAGCTGAACATGGACACGTCGGCGCCGCGCTCGCCCGTGTACTGCATGCCCACGAACGCCTGCGCGCAGTCCTCGATGACCAACAGGCTGAGCTCGTCGGCGAGGTCCAGCACGCCGTCCATCGGGTGGCGCGTGCCGAAGATGTGAGCGATCAGGATCGCCCGCGTTTTCTACATGGAAGAGGGGATTAGTAACCGCCCACACCAAACCAGCATGCGCCAGGACCACCTACGTCGGTGACGGCGGCGCGCAGCTGGTCGACGTCGATGGCGAGCGTGTCGGCGTGGAGGTCCACCGGCACGGGCACGAGGTTGTGGTACTTGATGATGTAGATCATGTCCGGGATCGTGATGGCGCTGCAGAGGATCTCGCTGCCCGCGGGCAGCTTGAGCGTTTGCAGCAAGAGATCAAAGCCCGTGCTGTACATATAATCCCAGATGAACGTCAGGACGCTATCAGTGAGCGCCATCGTTGCAGTACAAAACACGCACCGCACGGAGAGCGTGACCATGGCGTCGCCGCTCGGGTCCCAGTGGCGCGCGATGCTCGTGAGGTACTCGTCGCGCTGCGACTCGCTGAGCGTGAGGCAGCCGCGCAGGCCCGCCGCGATGTCCGAGTACGTCACGTCCAGCTTCTTGCGCGGGAACACGGACCACGGGCACGACGCCGAGTAGTCCTCCAGCGCGCCTGCCGAGCGCAGCGCCAAGTCAGTTCTTGCTGTAGATAGAGCCCGCCACAAAATGGGCAGGGAACGCACCGAAGGGCTTGAGCCGCGCCGACTGCGCGAGCGCCGCGTTCGCGCGCGTCGTGAGCGGCGAGTTCGCCGCCATCGTCCCCTGTCGCGTGTGCCGCGGATGTGCGTCGAGAGAGACAGAGCGAGAGTGAAACGATTCAGTTTGACGTGCGTGTCTCCCGGCGCAGAGCTCGAGCTCACTTTGAGGTCCCGACACCTGTCTAAACCGATAGGGATAACACGCGAAGAGCTATTCACTTGATATAGTACATTATCGAGCTGCCGTGGCTGGCATGATTTGGCAGCATGCGATTGGTTCAAGCGTGGTGAACAGCAAGTGTAGCCATGTTAGAAAGAGCTCACTTGCGGCTGCGGCTAGTGCACGTGACTTCGACGGCACGTATCATAACGAGGATTACAAAAGGCTACGACGTCGCGAGCCCCTAGCAGACGAGCGTTTGCGTCAGGCGCCGGACCTGGCTCTGGTTGAGGACGAGCTGCACGGGCGCGGCGTCGGCGTCTTCCATCTCATGGTCCGCTGCGGCTCCGTGGATCGTCGTTGTGGCTGCCACGGGACGCAGCGCCTGCAGGGTGACCCGGCTCACAAACACGGGTGGGCGCTCCATCTCGGGTGGCCGCCAGCCAAACACGTTCTCGCCGCGGCCGATGGCGTTCACAACGTCGCCGTGCCAGCCGTCGGCCAGGACCGTGCTGCTGATGCGCGCGCGCAAGTCGCCCAGCGTCTTCCGGATCTTGGCCTGCTCCAGCTGCTTCTGCACGAGTTGGTCGCGTGCACCAAGTGGCTGCGTGAGGTCGACCATGCGTGGCATCGAGAGCTGCGACTTGACCTGTCGCGCAAACGATGACACGTCCTTCGCACACTGAACGAGCCGCGCCGACGGCTGCGCACCGGCCGCCGCTAGCTCGGCGGCGCGCGGGTCCACGGGTCCAAGCTTATTGTCGAGCCGCTCTTTCGCGAGCGCCGCGCGCACACGGTGCAACTCGCCGTGGAGGTGCTGGAAGGCCTTGCGGAACGCATCCGCATCTCCTTGGTTGAGCGCAGATTTGTTGCGCCCGGCGCTCGAGCTCGAAGACGACGACGACGCGCCAATATCGCTTGAGCGCTTGAGCTGCTTGCGCAACTCGCGGTTCGCGTTGTCAAGCGCCGCCTTGTCTTTGTGGGACTCGTCGAGTGCAACGTTAAACTGCTCGCGCTCGCGGGTGAGCTGTTCGTCTAGGCGCGTCTTTTCCGCCGACACTTGGCCGAGTGTATCGTTGAGACGCAACACCTCGCTCTCCAGCTTTTGAGCGACAACGCGATGCTGGCTGTCGGCGCGTTCGAGCTCACGGACGTGCGCGTGGAGAATTTGGGAGCGCTCGTTCGTCTCCTTGAGGCTGGCCTGCAAACTGGACGCGTTGAGCAGCTCGTTTTGAATGGCCTGCGCGCGGATTTGCCATTGAGGACGCCCTTCTTTGGCGTCGTCAAGGTCGATGCGATCGCGTGAACGTGAGCTGACTGCATCGATAAACGAACCGCGGCAGACCGATTTGAACAGTGAGGCGAGTCTCTCCTTCAGAGACGACAGCATCGCCAACAGCGACTTCTCCGCAAACGACGCGACATCCTCTGGCGCGCCAGCCTGCACCTTTGCAATCGAGAGCTGGTCTTGTACGACATTCCAGAGACTTTGACACTCGACGGCATAACCGTACAGGAGCTCAATATCATCTCCGCCAATCGCGACAGACCCATCCAAGTCCTCGTCCGACCATGCTAGATCAATGTCGGCACGGCGGTGGAGATGCTGCGCAAGCTTGAGCAGCGCCAAGCACTCCTCCACTAGCCGGTCGAACAACACGACCAGTGCCTGTTTCGTCTCGGGCTCGAGCGACGTCTCGGGGCTCAATACGACCGCTTTCACTGTGCGAACAAAAGTCAGCATCTCGGCAAAGCAGAACGCGAGTCGTAGGACGCTCTGCTTCGATCGGAACTTCACTACGGCGCATCGCAACGGGAAGCCCTCGGCGCCACTTGAGTTCGTGGCGTTGACATGTCCTGAGATCCACTCATCGGCGTTCGCGACCAACCGGTTGTACGTTGAGGCCTCGCCTGACCGGGACACGAAGAGTGTGCTGTCAGCCAGCGCTGTCAGCGCGCTATCAAGAGCACTCTCCAGGGACTCCGCTTGGTTCGTATCGAGCCGCGCGCAAGTCGTGTTGTAGTCGTCTGCGGTTGTAAGATAACACTCGAGCAGGAACAAATCCTCCTTTGCGCCGCACGACAAAGACGCTAATTTTTCACCCAGTAGCAATTGCTGAATCGTGCGCTCCGAGTCGAGCACGCTCAACGAGGCATCATCCTTGGGATCCTGCTGTAGGATACCGTCGAGGTCCTTGCGAAGGTACTGCAGCAGGATGTCCGCCTTGCCGGCGATACGGCCGAGTCGCAGTCGCACCCTCAAAACCTTCTGATCCATCTCGGAGAAAATGGACTTGGGAATGGCGGCCCGTAAAAAGTTGTTTTCGAGGCGGGCCTGATCAGCATTGATGCGCTGCTTGGCTGCCTCGGCTTCGTTTTCGCGAGCTGAGGCCGCCAGCGCACGCAGCGCCATGGTCTGGTTGAGAGCGTTGTGTGTCGTTCCCTTAAGCGACTCCAGCTCCCCAGTCTCTGCGCGGAGCTGCGCCTTCAGCTGGTTCATATCCTCGCGACTGCGGTTTGTCACGTCGCGGAATCGAGCGATCGTGCGGTCCTTGTCTTCGATGACGGTGCTCTGCTCCGTGATCGCATTCTTCAGCTCTTGAATGCGCGCTTGTTGGGTCTCAATCTTGGTTGTGAGCTCGGCAACGTACTCGTTCTGTTGGTGCTCCACCTCTTCGCTGAGCTCCTTTAGCGACTCGAGCGTGCCCACCGATGCCTCAAGCTCCGCGACCTTTTCGCCAAGCGTCAGGTTTTTCTCGGTCAAATCTTCCACCATGCTCTCATATGCGTTGGCAACATCAAGTAGTTCCTTGAGCTCTTCGACTTCGCCCTCGAGGGTTGTCTTCTTCGTAGTCTACAAGTACACACAGAACATGAGAAAAAAGAAGCACTCCCACATGCACCCGGAAGAAATATCGGCATACCAATTGCTCGATCTCTTCGCGAAGGCTGTGGAGCTCCACCGTCTCCCGCTGCAGCTGACGGAGTTTCTTGTTCAGTTCGTTCTTCTCTTCTGAGCTTCGATCATGTAGCGCCTTGATGGCAGCTCGGAGCTTGAAGTTCTCCTCTGCTATATCACTCGCTGAACCAGTATGGGACGCCTGTGCAGTCGTGGAAGCGAGAGCGATAGAAGTCTTGAGCTTCTCGATCTCGGCAACGAGCTCTTCCACACGCTCCTCGGCGATCTCCTTATCCATCTCGAGCGTCTCCTTCTCCAACGTCAGCGTCTCCACCATCTCCTGATACTCGTTGATCTGAGACTCCAGAGACTCGACCTTCCTAGCACCAGCGCTCGTCTTGGCCATCGCAAGGGCGACTTCCTCGGCCTTCTTCTGCTCTGACGATGTGAACTGAGCGAGTCGTGATTTGAGCTGCGCGATCTCCGACTCGAACGACTTGATTTCCGAAACCTGGGTCGCGTTTTCGAGCCGGAGCTCATCCACGAGCTCTTCGTGCTCCGATTGAAGCTGCGTGATGTGGTCCTCAAGCTCCGATCGAACTGTACGAACGTGTTCTTCAGCTTCTTGGCGGATTGCTTCAATTTTCTCGACCCACGAGGCCTCGTCGCTCGCGCTCGTGTCATCCACCTCCATAGCGTCAGCACTGGCGTCGTCTTCGACGGTTTCCTCTTCTTGTTTGGGCGTCTCCACAGAACTCGCCCGCTCGTGCGCCTCACGGAGCGCGACCATGTTCTGCTTGAGCTGTTCGACATGGCGATTGCGATCTTCCAGGGTTTCCTCCAGTTTGGCGATGCGGGCTTTTGCCTCAGCGAGCTCGCCGGCCGCTGCGGCGTTATTCACCACAGACGAAGACACGGACGAGGAAGCCGACGTGGACGAGGTCGACGAAGACGACAGCGGCGGCGCAGATCGCCCCATCGAGAGCCGTCGGGCGCTGCTGTCAGTGGAGAGACGGGAGGACGCGACGGTTCCGGTACTTGACGACGACGAAGGCGTTCGCCGGAGCGCGCTCGTCGCCGCCACGCCGCCCAGCGAGAGGCGCGACTCGCGCGAGCCCGGCGACACCGCGCTGGGTGCCGACGACGGCGCCCCACGAATGCTGCTGGTCGTCCCCCCGAGCCCGATGCCGGACGCACGACGGTCGCGCATCTGCTGGAGCCGGCTCGCAGTGGTCGTCGCCGCGGCGCCGCTTGGCGCCCCTCCGCTCGCCGCAGCCGCGCCAAAGCGCGAGGTCGCCCCCGCGGAGGCTCCTCTGGTCGTCGGTGAGACATTCGTGCCGCGCGACGCGGGCAGCGCGCGCAGCTGCGCGCGCTTGACGAACACGCCGTGGTTGGGCGGGCACGTGAAGTAGACGCGGCCGCCGAGCTCGCCGCTGTGCTTGCCGTCGGGCTTGTCGAGCTCGATGCCGGCCCAGTCGCCGATGAGCCCGTCCACCTCCCCGATGTACCGCACCGTGCCGCTCTTGCCGGTCACGCCGTAGGTCACGCGGCTGCCTACGGGCAAGTCCATGGAGCCCTACCTGCTTTCCCCTTGCTGCGCTTTGGGGGAGCTTGATGATCGCCCCTTCAATCACGAGACAGCAAGAACCATACCGGTAGGAAATCGGTATCCGGTTTTAGCAGGATGCAGAGTGATGGTCGGGTAGCGGGGTCCTCGATTGCCATGCCCGAACCCCATTTGGGAATTTATTGACTGAATGTAATTTTCAAGAGGTGCGACCGCAGAAAAGCTGGCCCGAACCGAACCCAATGCTCGGTTTTTCCTCGGAAATATTTCGTGGTATTTTACATGCGATATGCTCCCAGTTCTGACTGGGTCGATAAAAAACCGCAGGCCTAAGCGCGAGAGCGAGAGCGAGAGTGCGGAAACCTCGAACGAAGCGGAAGCGGAACGGAAGACGCCATGACGACCAACTCGACGCAGATCACGGGCTCCGTGTTCAACGCCGGCCCCACGGGACAAGGGTTAGTGGACAAGTATGTTCTCGACCGAGAAAGCGCCGCGCAGGCGACGCTATGCGCGCCCGGCGGTGGCGCGATAGTCTAAACGAACGACCTGGTCTAACCTCTCACGTGTGTGCTTGTTTCCGCAGTGTGAGCTACGGCAAGCTGCCGCCGCTCAACCCGGACGACCTCAAGCTGCCGTCGCCGCCGCCGTCGGCCGCGGAGAAGGCCACACGCACGGGCGAGTCGATCTCGATCGGCGAAGTATGGGAGGAGCTCAAGGCCAAGACCCGCGAGATGTACGTTTCACTGGACCGTACTGTCTACTTGTCGAGTGGTTTAGCATTGAGCTGACGTTGGCGTTCGATGGAAACAGCATCATCGGATCTTCGGTGTCGGGTGTGCTCTCTGCGATGCGCGGCATCAACCTCGGCGTGGCGGGCGGCATGATCGCGATTGCCATTGTTCAGATCCTGTCGTCCGAGTCGGCGTTCAAGGTCATGGCCGACGCGCTGTCCATCATCTACACGATGTACGTGTGGACACCAATGCGTATTTCTTCCCAAATATGTGCAGTGCCCTTACATACTGGGTTTTTGTGTACAGGTTTTTCGCCCTTCTCCTCATCGGCTACGAGCTCCGAACGCAGTCTCTCGACGTGATCCTCCGTGACAACTACGGCTTCATGTACAGCCCGTGGGGTCGTTGCCTCTTCCTGACCATGTAAGTCGTGTTGTGCGTACGAGAGACATCGTTTCTGTCGTGGTGTACTAATGAAAATGTACGCTGCTTTCTTACAGGATCTCGATCTTCCCGATCGGCATGGTCGGCATCTACGGTGTGCTGGTGTCGCTGTTGGGCTTCGCGAACGCCTACTTCAACTTCTTCGTCATCACGAAGCACCCGTCTTTCACGCGTGGTGTCCCGGACTACGTTCCGCCCGTGGCCGCGGAGTCCGCCAAGAGCAGCACGGGCCTCACGGAGGACAACACCGTCTAGAACCACTGAAGCGTGCTGTATGGTTTTGACCGCTACACGCAGGCTGCGGTGATGCAAGACAGAAATCGTCAATGTGTATATTTCATGAACGCTGGCGTTCCCATTCGTGTGGATTGTGGCAGGTCTCCTCCACTATCGCCCTGTACATGCGATGCGCATGGGTTTAGGTTGGTAACGCAGGATGAAATCGTTCATGATATTTAGGATACAAACTGATGTGGCAAGAGCCATCACACATCACACTTCGCTACGGATGCGTATTCAGCGAGAGGTTCTTCGCGCACCGGACGGCAACTCGCTCCACGAAAAACGACTTCACGGCGTCGTTCTGGTGGTTGCTTGCCATTTCGAGCAAGCGCGGCTCCAACCGCAGTCCACGATGACGATGGACCATCTCCAGCACTTCGAGGCTGCCGCTACCCACGACGCGCTCGACGAATCGATCGCTGTACGGCTCTGACCGACGAGTGAGCAGAAACTCCAGCACTTCCAGCGCATCGCTGTCAAATGCCCTGATATACATGTCGCTTCGAAAGATCGGCTCTGGGTATTTCTCGTGGAGAAGCTCAACGACGTCAACTTTGCCTGCTTCCGCTGCCTCGCTCATGACACGCGTAGCCGGAATCTTGGCGTCCGGAAGGTTCGCGTAAATCCATCGCAACAGGTTGATATTCACGAGACGAAACGCTAGACACAACTGGATCTCGACAGTCTCGCTCGCTGGTTCGCTGGAGCTGTGCAAGAGCGACTTGATCTCTTCGAGGATCGAAAAGTCGCCACCAAAATGCGCGATAGCATCGTTCCACATGTCACTCGCACGCACAAGTGGGTCTTGGCCATTTGTATAAATCCAGCGCAGCATGTCGAGCCTCTGGTTCTCAATGGCATGGTGGACGGGCAGCGGGATCCGGCGCGCCACGAGTTGTCTCCCCACACACTCGTGGTACTGCACCCGTGCCGCGTGCTGCAGCAGCGTCATGTCGCCTCGGCGAATCACTTCAATTCCGATCAGTTGGAGCCGCTGGCGGCGGTCATTCGCGGAGATCACGCTCCAGTCTGGATAGCACCGCCGGCAAAAATCGTAGAGGTCTTTGGAGAGGCCTCCCTGGAACGACGTGGCCATCTTCACGAGCGTGGCGCTCGTGAGAACGCGGGCTGCCGCGTCGCCGCACGGGGACGAAAGGGACTGCTGCCGCGCGTCGTCCTGATCGTTGGTGTCTTGCATGGCTCACAGGAGGCGGGTCGGAGAATAAGTGTCTTCCAGTGGGTTCACCCCATTTGCGCTTCTTTCTTCGAAGGAAGAAGGGGAAGCAACAAGGGATGTGCGTTATCGAATCTCGCAGTTTTGGGGATTCACTCTGAGTATGATTCCTCTCAGATGCTTCATCTGAGTCACCCTAAATCCAAGGTCTCGCCGTGGAAATGACCACCAAGCGCGTGAGCGCCGAGGACGCGGCGCTGTGCCAGCGCGCGTGCCAGGCCGCGGCGTGCGCGATCCAGTTCTGTCTGCAGCGCAAGTCGTATCAGGAGAGCAAGTGCGTGGCCTACATCGACCAGTACTACGACTGCTGCGAGGCCGCCAAGCAGGCGCTTCGCCAGAGCAACACCGAAGACATGTCGCCGCCGCCATCGACAACATCTAAGCCACCGCGATGAAGCAGCCGCGACGTCCCTATTTTCTCCTATAGGCACTACGTGCGCGCGGACCTGGCCTCGAGGATTTCATGGGCCGATACGAACAGCGGGTGTGGACACGTCAGTGCCGAGTGTATCAGCGAGATCTCGACGAGCAGGTGGACGCTCGCGCACATGACGATACTGTGTAATAGATCCAAACAACAACGAGCTGTGAGTTGCTGCGTGTAGCCTGCGCCGCTCGTGATAATGATGCATGCGCACCTGCACAGCTCCCAAGAGTATAGCAAGAGCGCGGTGGCGACGATCTGGAGCACCACCGCGAGCGCTTGCATCGCGAGCCAGCGCGAGACCATCTCCAGTGATCCGTGCGATGCAGCGCTCACATCACACGTGCCGTGTGAGCTTGTATCCGTGTGCTCTTTCTGTTATTGCATCAACAGGTTGCTTTAGACGAGTTGCTGTATAGATCTTGGGGGTTGCAAGAATGAAACGACACGTACAGTGAATGCGATAAATGGGATCTCATGGTCGTCCTGGGCGGCTGCGCGGGCCACGGCGTCAACGGCTTGGAATCGGCGGAGCTGATTTTGTCTCGTTTGCACGGCACTGGTCCACGGTAGCTTGAAGAGAGCATGCCTCACACCTTGAACGACGCAGTAATGGATCGCCAATGTAGCAGTCACGAACACCACGGCGACACGGTCGTAAATGACGAGCGAAAGCTGATCGCGTAGGCATACAAAAGTGAGCATTGCTGAAGCATCACGTATCCTGGACGTCCTCGTCGATCTTTACCCACCTCGTTGTACTGCGTGGAGAAGGCGCTGACGATACAGGCCATCTCGACGAGATCGATGACCTCCGGGAACAGTAGTAGTTCCGGGTTGCGGATGCGTCCAATCGATATCGCGTCGGTCATGAATCTGAATATGTGCGAGTATCGCGTCAGTTAACGTTGTGCATGCGCTGGATACATCCCTGAACAACCGTACGTACAGTGGCGCCAGCTTCGAGGCTGCCTTCCACGAAAGCGGGCGACGATGAACTACGACTGCGATATAAGAGAAGACGCCCAAGGCCACGATGCGAAAACGAACGAGGTTATCGATGCTGTTCCTTGTCGCCGTCAAGCGTGCCAGTTGCTTGGTAATGAAGGTGCGACCGAGCCACAGTGCCGACCACACGACCAGAAACACTTTGCGGTTCAGAGCTTGCTGCTGGGACCAAAATCACCGCGGTCAACAGAGGCACATCCGAGAGGTACGAAAGTCCACCACCGCACCAAATCATCCATGAGTACGTTGACGACGACTAGACCGATAACTTGATGCAGCCACAAGATCGCGCTCAGGCGTATGTCCAGGCGCTGGCTGTCGCGCTCGAGGCGACCATAGTACTCGGCCGCCGCGCCAATCGTCATCGCCTTCGCAGCCTGGTTGGACAGTGCGCTGGCCATCCGAGGCTGCGGCCCAGTCGCTGTCGATCCAGAGCCCCACGGGTCATTCGTGGGTGCCGCCGTCGCAGAGCCGAATAGCGGTGGGCGCTTCTTCTTGCTCATCGTCGCCGGCGCTTACGCGCTACAATGGAGCTCTTCGATCTGTTGTTCCATGTGGAAAGAGCTCCAAATGTAAGTGAGCTAGGATGATTGGATAAAATCTGCGATTATATGTTTTCATTGGCTATAATTCCCTACCAACCGGCCAGAGTGAATGCTCGTCATCGGACCAACACCGCCACCACTACACCGATCGTCACCGTCGTCAGTTTCCACGATCATGGCATCGGCAATCGCACGCTCGCTCGCCACGGCCGCTCGCCGCGCCGCCGTCTCCGCGCCACGTGCGCAGCTGATGCGCGCGCCGCTCGCCGTCCGCGCGGTCTCGCGTGGACGTGTCGCCTCGGCGTCGCCGCTCGCGCGCCGCGCGTTCTCCTCGGCGCCCACCGACGACTTGGCGCCAGCGCCGGCTGTGGACTCGCTGGACGAGAACCGCTTCCTGGAGCTCGCGGAAGCGACACTGAACGAGATCCAGACGTGGATCGACGGCATTGAGGAGATGCTGGACGAGTCCGATGTCACGCTCTCGGTGCGTCCAGCTTTTCCCGCCGAGTCAATGTGTGCACATTTAACGATGGAGTGATATGTGTGCATGACATAACCCGCAGCAAGGCGTGCTCAAGATCGACCTGGGCGAGCACGGCACGTGGGTGCTCAACCGCCAGGTCCCGAACCGCCAGATCTGGTGGTCCTCGCCGATCAGGTACGCTCCTTTCGCTGCTCACGAGACGACCAGCCACGCGCTCTGACCCCACATATCACACGTTTTGCTCCTGTCGTCTTCAGCGGCCCGCGCCGCTACGAGCTCGACGCCGCGTCGGGCAAGTGGCTCAACACGCGCGACAAGACCGAACTCTTCGAGCGACTGCAAGATGAGATCACGGATGCCACCGGCATCTCGATCTTCCAGTGAGAGGACCCGCTGAATATCGCACAGAGAAAGAAAATCACACAAAACAACAGCAAACCACACTACCCGCCACGTCTTCCTTCTTTTCGCCTCCGTCACGAGCATTCACCCTTCGGTGTGATGCGTGGAACGGTACTCGTGGAGATAAAAAGAAGCCTATTTGTACTCTATTGTCTCAGCTGTGCGCAGTCAGATGCCCGCGCTTCGATCATTTGTGCGCGAGTACTATTAGGAGGACTCGTTGCCGCTGCCGTCATCGTCATCTTCCTCTTCTTCATCTTCATCCTCAGCGGATGGGCGGTTACTGTCCACTTCGTGGCGCTCGTCCATGTAGTTCTATCGTCATCCAACCACGCAGTGAGCCACCAAGACCATGTTGCTCTGAAATACCGAACAAGTACACACTCACCGCCAGCAGAAGTCCGCGCACATGCTCAGACGACGCGTCCAGTACGCTCGAGCCCAGCAGCCCAATGCGCCGCGCTTCCTCGTCTTCCCACTCGCCGATCGCGCGGTCGCGCATCTCGAACACGTGATCGCGCCGCCGCTTCTCGTTCTCCACCTCGGTAAGCTGCGCATAGTACTCCTTGTCTTCGTCGGTCATCTTGCGCCACATGTCGCCGAGAATCTTTCGCGACTCGGCCGCGGACCGCCGATGCTTCGGGCCGGTGAACAAGTCTCGCTGCACTTGGCAGTACATGATGAAGGGGTTGATCGGGCGGGGTGCCTTCGTGTCCTGTTTGTGCGAGAGTAGCGAAGGTGAGATGACTGAGTATCTAACGCGGTGGCGTCGGGTCATGCTACCTTTCGGAACTTGGGGGTCGTCCGCTTCGTTACCCGGCCATTCGAAGGAGGAGGTGGGGCCACAGATTTCTTCGGCACCATTGACCTGTAGAAGACGAACCAACATGAGAAAAAAGATCGATCATAACGAGATTGCTGAGGTTGGGAACGCACCGTCGCTGCGCGCTGATTTTGGTGGTTAAATATTGGAGCTCGTCCTGGCCCAACTCGCTCACGACTGGCTGCCACAAAACTGAAGATGGGAGCGGAAATCGTGAGTCAGCTGCGAACACCGAAGGATGTGTGGGACAGGGGCATATCTTACCTGTATCCAGCGGCTCGCGCACAACCGTCTCATCCACAGGTTCGAGCGTACTAATCCCCAGCGGTCGCGGCTGCACCATCACCTGGCCCGCAGCCTTTTGCGCGAGCGGGTCGTTTCCGATCCAGCGCTTACTGAACAGTATTCTCCGGTACGCGTACACTTGCTCGCGAATCGAAAACGCGATCGCTGGCTCAAACTGCGCCGGCAACGCCAAGTCTGCGCACAAGGTCGCGGCGAAGGCCTCGGCGCTGTTGAGGTCGCTGTAAATATCCCACTCGAATTGGTCGCGCAGCTAGAGATGACGACAGCACGGGGCGTTGAGCTCTCTAGGCAACACACCACTTCAAGCCACTATCTCATAGCGAACGTACCGCCATGTTGCCGATGACGAGATCCAAGTGGATCGGGTGCAGCGATTCGGCCGACGGATCCACAAACGACGCGAATGTGATCAACTGGCGCTTGATGCACTCGCTGATCGCGTCCTTCACGACGTCGCTGAGCCGCTCGTCCCGCGCGATGCGGGCGGCGATGTCTTCGGGTGACCAGACCGACGAGCTGCTGATGAGCAGCGTGTCCTGGAAGCGCACGCCGTCGGCGTCCACGTCGATGCGGATGGGACAAAGCGCGTCGGGCGACGGTGACAGCCGCGAGGGCGTCTTGAACTCAGCCAGCGGCTTGATGGTTGCTTTCCGCTTGCGCTTGCGGTTGCCCACGCTGTGGGCGTCGCCCGACGACTGCGATCCATGGGTCGGCTGGTTCGCGCTGGGCATCGCCGGCTGGAACACACTCCGTCGGTCGGTCATATATCGCCCGAGCTGGGACGCAGCAGAAAGAGAAAAAAATGGTGGGACAAGCCGAGATGCGCGTCGAGCAGGGAGAGAGAGAGAGAGAGACGCGTTAGCTTAATCGTCGTTTCCCGTGTTTTGCACAAGAGCCGAGTGGCGCGGTTCTTATTTACCTGTGGTATCGCATGGGCGCGTCGCATGGTCAGCGCCATCGGCGCCAGCAGCGCGGCCGCAGACCGCTTGACGATCGTCGCGGCCTGCGCGACCTCGTGGCGCACGAGCAGCTTCTCCACGGCGTGGTCCATCTACAATACCGTACAGTATGAGTACATTTTTGCCTGTATCATCCATCACCGTCGTCCTGGATGACTCGCCTCGGGGGACGCGTAGCTCGCGCGGTGCGCGGCCGGCTGGCGGTTCTCCGGCGCCAGGTAGGTTTGCAGCTGCTCGACGTCCCACTGGAGCTGCCGCGCGACGGCCTCGGGCGCCAGCGCGTGGCGTGCCATGAGCTGCGCGAGCCGCGCCGCCGGCGTAAACGCCAACGGCGCCAGCGCGGCCGCCTGGCCGTTGGCGTGGTGGTGGTGGTGGCTCATCCGGACCTCCCCTCCGCGGTGCGTACGTACGTCCAGCGGGAGGAGGAGGTGGAGGAGGACGGGGCGGAGCGAGGGGGGAGGCGGAGACGCCGACGGGTCCGCTTTCGCGCGCTTTGTCCGTCGGGCGGGGGGAAGGGGGTCTGGTGGTAGGTTTGGTTTGTGGGTTTTGCACTAAGTTATCCCTCAAGCGCCACAAAATCCGGGAAACATCCGGATTATATCTGTTTTCTTTTTCAAACACAAGAATTCGGCAAGAACATACGGTTTGCACAATTTAGAGGCATGCATTTAGGAATATATCCATATCTAATTGAATCTTCACGGCGACACATGCACGACTTGGCTAGTTCCTGCGTGTGAAGATGGAGCACGTGAGTGGTCGGAGGCAGCGGCATGGGGCCATCGGAGTCCACTAACCTGCGTCGGCGGTCGAGGTGGTGTCGGTGGTCGCGTGCGGCTGCTTGGGTGTCTGGTCGGACGGCGGGAGCAGGCCGCGGCTTCGGAGCTGGTCCTGGAACTGGAGCAGCGCCTGGGTCGCGTCCGTGGGCACGACGCCTTCCGGGCTGAGCGCCGCCATCGCTTCGGCCGCGAGGATGGGGATCATGGCGTTGCGCCGCTGCTGCTGGCGCCGCACTTGCCGAGCAACGGCGATAGGAGCGGAAGGCGGCGCCAAGGCGTCGGTGTCTTCGCCAGCCATGGACGTACCGATCGAGACCGAGACCGACCGTGTCTCAACGATGTTGCTAGCAGGGTTGCTGGTCACGGTGGACGCACGCGAGCGCGGCGAGTCAGGGATATGGAAACCCATGGTCTTGGCTGTGGAGTGCGGAGAGCTGGGAGGAAGAGGAAATTATTCCGTAGTCACCGGCGGCGGACCCGCTGGGACGACGAGAATGGCGCGGAGGAAATCCGGGAATGCCAGGAGCAGCGGTCACGCACATGTCCCCCATGCGCCTCTGGTACGTGCGCTCGTCCTCTGCCGTGTGTCCTTGCCGAGGCAGGGCGGCCGTTTGCAGTCCGGTGGAGAGAAAACCAAAAAGGCAACTGCGTCGCGCCCAACGTCCTTGAACCAAACGCACCCAATCAATACGGGGAGCTCCTCAGATGGGTTCATAACGGTATTGTGGGGAACGCTGGAAGTACGATGTGGCTACCTCCGATGATTCTCAGCTAGAATGGAGTCTATATACGTAATACCGTTGATTCTAAATATGGCTACACTCGGACCCAAATGGATTTCAATTATCGCTTGCACCCAGAACCGAGACGCCCCTCGCCGCCGCCTGGTGTCTGCGTGCGCTCGCGAGCCGTCTTTCCCCCATCTCCAAGGCCTTCTTCTCACTGCCTGCTCGTGACTACAGCTGTGCGGCTCGGTGGAATCCGTCGGGCGAAGAGGTGCTGTCTATAGGGCGCCATTGCGACAGGACCTTCCACTTTGGATCTGTTGGCCTCCATGAGCCAGTCGCCGTTCCGCGTGGGCTCCAGCGGCGGAGCCGGCAGCGGCAGCGGCGCCGATGCCGCGTCGCTGCTGGCGAACTTGGCGCAAAAGGGCAACAAGGAATCGCGCGCGAGCGAGGCGCTCGCGATGAAAGACGAGCAGATGAAGATCCTGAGCGAGCAGAACTCGCACCTGCTGGCGTCGCTCAACGTCATGGACGACGAGATCAACTCGCTCAAGATGCAGCGGCTGCGGCTGGACGACGAGAACCGCGCGCTGCGCGACCAGAACTTTGAGCTCCAGAGCAAAGCCCGCGCGGCCGAGACCAACTTGCGCAAGGTGCAGACGGGCATGGAGGAGCGCGACACGCAGATCAAAGTGCTGACCGACCACAACACGGAGCTGCTGCGGCTGCTCGAGCACGAAGAGTCCCAGTCGGCGGCGCTCGCCAAGGAGACGAGCACGGTCAAGGGCGAGCTCGACGCGCTGCAGACGCGGTACGCGTCGCTGCTCGCGACGGCGCGCACCCACGAGGAGATCGCGACCAAGGCGACCCGCGAGGGCCAGCTACGCGCCGAGGAGGTGCGGCTACTGCGCAACGAGAGCGACCAGTTGCGGTCGTGCAACACCGAGCTCAAGATGAAGACCCAGGTCGAGGTCGAGGCGCTCCAGGAGCAGCTCCGTGTGCGCAAAGAGAAGCAGTACCAGCTGCTCGAAAAGATCCAGCAGCTCGAGGAGTCCAAGCGCCACGCGGACGACCAGCTCCACGCCGTGGAGGACAAGCTGCGCAAGCTCCACGAGCGCAATCAGGAGCTCGAGACGCAGCTGCAGCTCGAGTCCAAGGCCAAGCGCGCACAGATCGACGCCAACAAGAACTTTTTCATCGAGAACGGCAACCTCATGAAGGACAAGCAGGAGGTGCAGGCGCGGCTCGAGAAGGCCGAGCAGGAGCGCACGCGCATGGAGGCCGAGAACCGTGACTCGGCTGACCAGCTCCGTGAGATGGCTGAGAAGGTCTTCCAGCTGCTCGAGCGGCTCAAGCTCGCGGAGCTGGGCAAGACCAAGGCCATCGAGGGGCTCAAGCAGAAGGAGCTCGAGATGCTTGCGCTCAAGAAGAAAAACTCGCGGCTGCTCAAGGAAGGCACGAACGAGGGCAAGGCGCGCGCCAAGTCGGAAATGGACAAGAAGGTCATGCTCGAGCAGATTCAGGCGCTCAAGAAGCACAACGCGCAGCTCAGCGTGCGCTGCAGTGAAGAGGTCAAAGCGAAGCTCAAGGAGGCCGAGGAGCGGAAAGACCTGGACGAGAAGGTCAAGACCATGAGCGGCCGTATCGCGTTCTTGCTCAACAAGATGCAAGCCGACGAGGAGGCCAAGATCGTGACCAAGGAGGAGATGAAGAAGATGCACGCGCAGATCGCGAGCATGCAAGAGAAGACCGCCGAGCTCTCGCACAAGCTCCACTCGACCGCCGAGAGCAACCGCGTCGTGACGGAGGCGCTGCGCTGCAAGCAGGACGAGCTGGACGCTGTTAAGATCAAGTTCGAGGCGCTCCAGAAGAAGATGGCCGAGCTCTCGGTCGCGCTCGAGTCGGCGGGCTTTGCCAACCCGCTGGATCCGAATCCGAACCCGGAGCGCGGCGGCAACAACAACAAAGACAGCCACGAGCAGCACCCGGACGACGTGACCGCGGCCATGAGTTGCCGCTTCTATGTGGAGGCGCGGTCGTCGCACGGCGGACTGCTGGTCATCAAGGCGAAGCGCACGAACCTGTCGGCGCAGGCTGTTCAGCGCGCCGTCGACTTTCTGGACAAGTCGGCGACCAACACGTTCTTGAAGCGCGCGCAAAAGAGCATGAACACTAAGCAGATGCTCGTGGAGCGCATTGCATTCCTCCTCACGAGCATCATGGCCGCCGAGGACGCGAGCGTCGACATCCGCGAGCAGCTCGCGCTCAAGAGCGAGCAGATCCAGCACTTAGCGCGCAAGACGCAGCTCATCCAGGAGAAACTCACGACCGAAGAGGACGCCAAGCGCAAGACGCTGCTGCGGTACGTCCACGAGATCAAGTCGAGGCAGCTCGCAGCGGCCGGGCAGTCAAACGAAGAACAGCAGCCTGGTATCTTGAAGCTTCCCGAGAGCGGCGTCGGCGACGAAGAAGTCCACGCGATCGCAGCACTGTTGCGGAATGCGCCAAATGTGCGCGAGCTGCAGCTACGCGGCAACGCGATCACAAGCGAGGGTGCGCGCGCGATCGCGGCGATCCTGAGCAACGGGAGCGCCTGCCAGCTGCGGCTCGTCGACTTGCGCGGCAACCGGATCACGCGCGAGGGCATCAAAGTGCTGGCCGAGGCGCTCGAGCGGAACGACCGCGTCAAGCACGTGTATGTCCACGCCGGCGGCAAGATCGAGGCGCTGGGCACGACTTCGACGCCGTCGTCCATGGTGAACGCGCACGCGATGAGCAGCGCCGTTGGCCCACTTCCCACAGCGGCAACGGGCGGTTCCAGCAGCGCGCTCATCGGGGTCGAGACGATCTGTGTGGTCGACGTACGCGAGCAGACGGCTACGCCAGATGTAGACCCATTGAAGGACTCGATCTTGGACGACGTCGAAGCTGTGGAAGGAGGCGGAGGTGGTGGTCACGCCTCGAAAGGTGCTGGCGGAGGCGGAGCAGCGAGTGCTTTCAAGCTCAAGATCAAGGAAGGCGCGCAGGGCTTCGGCGCGGCTTCTCATGGCGGGACGGGATCCGTCGATAAAGAGAGTGGTCGGCTCTTCTCACGCGTGAGGCCGCTCTCAGCAGCGTCACTCAAGAAGCAGAAGGAAAAACTGCTTCTCCAGAAGAAAAAGCAGCAAGAAGACGCGAGGCGAATCGCACGCAAAGAGGCTGAGTGGAACGGACGAGCAGGTGGGATGGACGCCGGTCAGGCACAATCGCCCGCGGCTGTCGGAAGCAACAAAAAGCTGCCTCCTATCACGTCCTCGGGTGGCAATAACAGCACCAACAGTGGGCCTATGGGCCGAACCAACTCGGCGCCGGTCCTGAAAAAAGCTGATGGTTCTGATGAACCTGTGCGATGAGAAAACGTTTAGCGAGCGAGCTTCGGTAGGGTAATAGATCACAACTCGTCATCAAAATATGAAAGCAAAGATAACATCACATTGGGTTGGGCTCCTCTCAAAAGCACGTACACACTGGTCGCGCAGTCGCCTCTCTTTGTATTTTGTCTTGACAACTCGCGATCAAGTCTCTCCTCCTTCATGTACATGGCTGCCGCATCTTGCCGCCGGCTCGCTCCCGGTTTAATACTTGATTAGACCAACGCCCGAAGGTCCCCGTTCGCGTCAGTCTCGGTGATCACTTGGGGTGCCACGGTTGGCATCTCCACTTTTCGCTCTGTTGATCCAACACCATCACGTATGTCAGTGAATCATATCCATCAGCATGTGCTTGCTCATCGTCAGCTCTTACCAGTTGGTTCGTTGTCGTCCAGCGTGATCAGCGCGTTGACCCGGTCTAGTATGGGGAGCGACTGAGCACCCGTGGCGCCGGTAGGGGAGCTCGCAGGGAGGCGGAGAAGCTGGGCGAGTGCGCCGTTGTCTAGCTCCGCGAGCACGGTCATCGTATCTGTCAGTGAACGGAAGAGCTCAGCTTCCACCGACCGTGAGTTGTCTTGGCTGATGTCGGCGAGCTGGACCGAAGACAGCAGGCCATTTCGCACCCAGCAGTGGCGGATCAGTGCCGCTGGCAATGCGTCCCACGCCAAAGAGATCCATGCCATCTCATCGGCTGCGTGGATCTGTGCGTGAATCTCGAACGAAGTCTTCGGCACTCCACCCTCAGTCTTCGCTTCGCCGTTCCACTTCTGCACCAAGGCGACTAGCATTGCCTGGCGGTAGGCTGCCTTGAAAACGCGAGAGATACCGTGATGGATGGGGTGATGCTCGCGGTTCGCCTGCGGCGGGAGCAACACCAACACGAGGTTCTCAAACCGAAATCCTTGCTCGAATGATCCGGCCGGATCCACGAGGTGCGCGAACTCCATGTGGGACGGGCTAGCGTCCATGACAATAAACCATGTTTCTTGACGCTGCTTTGCTTCGGTGCTCACTGCATGCAGGTACAGCGCGAGCGCTGTCGTATCTTGCCACGCGTTGTGTTGAGACGTGATACTCAGGTTTGGATGAGTTTTCTGGAGCACGTCAAGCTTCTCGGTATACGCTTCGGATATCAGCACTTCGGGCTTGAACTTCTCACCTGCAGCATTCACCATCAACGCGATGGTCATGCGATCCTGAGGGGGCGTATCGGCTCCGTGCTCCGGCGGCCCTGCGCAAGTCTTTGGCAGAAGCGCGATTTCATCCATGTTCCAGATGCACCGCACTGGCACTGTTCGAAGCCTCTGTGTGATGTCTGAGAGGTAAACGCTGATGTTGAATGGATCGGACGGGCTTGGAGGAATCGATCCGCTGCCGTTGGGGCTCTGACGCCGGTGGTACTCGCGCTTCGACGCAGTGCGTAAGTTTCTTCGCTGGAGATATCGGTGCAGCCAGCCATTGGACGCCTTGAAGTCACTGAGGGATTGCACTACTTCGGGCTCCAAACTATCTTTCCACTCGGTCAAGATCTTATCGCGGAACTCCACCGCCTTCGACTGCAGAAGGTCGCCTGTGATTTTTAAGTTCGGTGCGTCGTTTTCAACCTGAACTTGCCATTTGTAGAGCATGTCTTCGATGATCGACAGCTTGTGCTGGTACTGCAGCACCTTGCGATGATTACTCTTGCCTGACATGACTTGAGCCGTGATCGCCTCTCTCTCCTTGACCATCTTGGTCACGGCCGTGCGGGAGACGCCAAACTTTTCAGCGGCAGCGCCTTGGGATCCACCGCGCTCGACAAACTCCAGAATCAGCAGCTTCTCCTCGTTGGTTTTGCGCACGCGTTTGGCTTTTGGGTGCGGGTTTCCTTCTGCGGCTTGCTGAGCTCGCGCGGCTGCGGCGGTTGCTGTAGATGACGTGGCGCTGGCCGCGCGTGTCTTCCTTGTCGGCGGTGGCGCTGGCACACCTTCGGTCACTGACATCGCGGAATTGGTCACCCCCGTCGAGGGTGGATGGGAGACTGCGGCCGTGGCCACCGACAGGGCCTGTGGAGTGCCATTCACCGCGGCGTGCTGCTTTCCGGAAAGGCCGCTCATGATGATATCGCGCTCCTTGACCATCTTAGTCACGGCTGTGCGCGAGACGCCAAACTTCTCGGCGGCGGAGACGTGGGTACCACCGTCGTCAACGAACGCGAGGATCGCGAGTTTCTCTTCCCTCGTCTTGCGGACGCGTTTAGCCTTTGGGGCGACGGGGCCCGAGCTTGACGCCGCCGCATCGCTGCCGCTCGCGTCACCCAGCACGTCGGCGCCGCGCTTGAGGTCGCTTGATGTGTTCGTGGACGTGGTCACCGCCACCGGGGCCGCAGTTGTCGGTAGTGTTGGTGTGGGGTGGACGGACGACAGCGCCGGCGAGCCAGCCTTCACGACCGGCTCCTCGAGCGCCCGCACAGGCTCGCTCGGCGCCACCGCCGCCGCGGCCGCGTCCTTGGCGACCTTTGCCGCGCGGGTCGACGCAGCCGCCGACTCGTCTTCCCGTACCGCTCGCTTGGCCGCGTTGCGCTTGTCCGTGGCGGCCATGTCGCTGTCGCTCGCGGTCTCGGTCGACGCGTCCGACACGTCGCCCTCCTTGGCTTCACCGGCCGCCGCCACGTTCGTCTTGCTCTCCTCCGCAGTCGTCTCCTTCGCGCTCTTGGTCACTGCCGCTGGTTCCGCCGCGCTCTTGTCCGCCTCCGCGCTCGGCGACGGCGTCGCACTCGCAGCAGCCGCCGCGCGCCGTCCGCTTCGCCTTGCCCCCGTCTGTTCCGTGGCACTGCCACTGGTCGTGGCACTCGCCGTCGCCTCCGGCTCGTCGCTGGGCGCAGTCGCCGCCGCCTTGTCCGTCCCGGCGGCGTCCTTGTCGTCGCTCGCGGGCGCCTCGTGGGCCGCCGCCGCGGCCGCACTGTCGTCCGCTGGTTCCTTCCGCTCGGCGCGCGCGCTCCGCGTGGCCGCGCGCGGCTGCTTGGCCCCCGCGTCGGTCGCCATCGCGCGTTCGCTCTCTCGCCCTCTCGCTCTTGCTTCTCGCGTGCGCACGCACTCGCTCGCCTTCCCGCCTTTTGCCGTGCGCGGATGAGGACCCCCTCGCAAGACTGACCTCCCGTTTCCACACCGGGGAACCCCCCTCATACAAACATTTGAGTGGGGGAAGAAACCGGATAGTGCCATCCACTCGTTTCAGTGACGGACCGACCAACACTCCCGAGTTGAATACATTAGCGTTGGGAAAGGCTAAGCTAGCATCCATATGTCACTGTTGCGGGGTGAAAAGGTTGCCAGCAGAAGGCAACCACCACACACCAACGCAAGGCCACGAAAAAAACGTGGCAAAAGAAATGTGGCGAGCGCCGGTCGGGGGCTCCACGCGGCGGCGCGCGCTGCGCCACGCGGGCACCGCGCTCCATGCGAACGGCGCGCACGCTGTAGCGGCGCGTCCGGCGGTGGTGCTCGCGCAAGCGCGCGCATCCAACAGTGCCGCGTTGCGGAGATATCCGTTCGCGAATCCGCCGCTCCAACAGTCGATGCGAGCACTGAGCGTGCTCGCCAACTCTTTCGCGCGCGCTGCGCCGCTCTCAGCGCCGCAGTGGACGCACCGCCATGTCTCTGACCGTACGCCGCTGTCTCTGCTCGCGCAGCGGCGCGCGCTGTCGTCGACGTCGCTGGAGGACAGCGTGGAGCAGATCTACCAGAAGAAAACGCCGCTCGAGCACGTGCTGCTGCGGCCCGGCATGTACATCGGCTCGGTCGAGACGGCGCGCGACAGCATGTGGATGCTCTCCAAGTCGGACGAGGACGGCAAGCTGCGCATGAAGCAGCAGGTCGTGGAGTATGTGCCGGCGCTGTACAAGATCTTTGACGAGATCATCGTCAACGCCGTGGACAACAAAGTGCGCGACCCGAATATGCGCCGCCTGGACGTCGTGATCGACGCCGGCGCCAAGGCCAACGGCTTCAAGCCCTGGATCTCGGTCCACAACGACGGCCGCGGCATCCCCGTGCAGTTCCACAAGGGCGAGCAGGTGTACGTACCCGAGCTCGTGCTGGGCCACTTGCTCACCGGTTCCAACTTTGACGACACGAGCGCGCGGCTCACGGGCGGCCGCCACGGCTACGGCGCTAAGCTCACCAACATCTTCAGCCAGGAGTTTGTCGTCGAGACGGGCGACAGCCGCGCCGGGCTCAAGTACAAGCAGGTCTGGCGCAACAACATGCGCGAGCGCGGCGAACCCGAGATCACGCCAATGGGCCCGACGGAGAAGGACTTCACGCGCGTCTCATTCTCGCCCGACCTCGCCAAGTTCGACATGCACAAGCTCACGACTGGCATGACGCGCGTGCTCAAGAAGCGCGTGGTCGACGTCGCCGGCTGCCTCTCGGATGTCCAGGTTACGTTGAATGGCGAGCCGCTGCCGGTCTCCGGGTTCGAATCGTACCTCCAGACCTTCCAGCAGTCCACGACAGCGCCGCCCGTCGATGGTGCAAGCGAGACGGAAGCTGTCGCCCCGCGTGCTGAGTACATCTTCTCAAAGATCAACAAGCGCTGGCAGATCGGCGTGCTACCGTCCGACGTTGGCTTTGTGCAAGTGAGCTTCGTCAACGGCATGTCGACGCTGCGTGGCGGCACGCACGTCAACTACGTCGGCGATCAGATTTGTCGTCGCGTCGCGGACCACATCAACAAGAAACACCCAGAGCTCACCCTCACGCCGGCACAGGTCAAACCCCACGTCGCCGTGTTCATCAACTGTCTCATCGAGAACCCGACGTTCGACTCGCAGATGAAAGAGTACATGTCGTCGCGACCGACGACGTACGGTTCGTCCTGTATCCTTTCGGAGCGTTTCCTCAAGATGGTCGTCACCAACTCGGGTATCGTCGAGCGCGTTGTCGACGCCGCCAAATCCAAGCAGCGTGCGGCGCTGATGAAGAAAGTCTCAGGTACGGCGCGCTCCAAGACAAACGTGAACGTTCCGAAGCTCGAGGACGCCAACTTTGCCGGCGGTACACGCTCGCAGGAGTGCGCGCTGATCTTGACCGAGGGCGACTCGGCGAAGGCGCTCGCTGTTGCTGGGCTGGCCGTCATCGGTCGCGACAAGTACGGTGTGTTCCCACTGCGCGGTAAGGTACTCAACGTGCGAGATGCGACGGACGCGCAGCTTTCGAAGAACGCCGAGTTCGCGCACTTGTGCACGATCCTTGGCATGAAGATGGGCGAGAAGTATGATACTCCCGAAAAGCGTGAGCAGCTCCGATATGGCAAGGTGATCATCATGACCGACCAGGACCACGACGGCTCCCATATCAAGGGCTTGTTGTTCAATCTGTTCCACTCGTTTTGGCCCGAGCTGCTGCAAACCGACGGTTTTGTGAGCGAGTTCATCACGCCGATCATCAAGGTGACGCCGAAGAAGGGCAAGAAGAGCGATGCACTTTCGTTCTACAGCATCCCGCAGTACATGGACTGGAAAAGCAGCCTGGAGGACGACGAGCTTAAGCATTACACGATCAAATACTACAAAGGTCTAGGTACGTCGACGAGTGCGGAGGGACGGGAGTACTTCCGCGACTTGGACCGCCACCTGGTCGACTTCAAGTGGGACGGAGCAGCTGACGGCGACGCGCTCGAGATGGTGTTTAGCAAGACGCGCGCGGGCGACCGCAAGGAGTGGCTGCTGAACGAGTATTCGGCGCAGTCGTTCTTGGACACGAGCGACGGCGTCGTATCGTACCGGGATTTCGTTAACAAGGAGCTCATCCAGTTCTCCCACGCCGACAACGTGCGTTCGCTGCCGTCGGTCATCGATGGCCTCAAGGTCTCCCAGCGAAAAGTGCTGTTCGCGTGTCTCAAACGTAAGCTCACGAAGGAGGTGAAGGTCGCGCAGCTTGCTGGCTATTGTAGCGAGCACACAGCGTACCACCACGGTGAGGCGTCCTTGCACTCGACGATCGTGAACATGGCGCAAGACTACGTTGGCGCCAACAACCTGCCGCTGTTGTACCCGTCCGGTCAGTTCGGCACGCGGCTGCAAGGCGGCAAAGACGCCGCGAGCCCGCGTTACATCTTCACGCTGCTGCAGAAGCACACGCGCATGCTGTTCCCGGAAGATGACGACGCGCTACTCAGCTACGTGGATGACGACGGGTACCCTGTGGAGCCGCACCACTACGTGCCGATCCTGCCCATGCTCCTGATCAACGGCTCGGAGGGCATCGGCACTGGCTGGTCCACGCAGATCCCGAGCTACCACCCGGTGGAAGTCATCGACAACTTGTTGCGGCTGTTGGACAACGAGGCCGAGCCGCTCGAGCCTATGCTCCCGTGGGTGAAAGGATTCCGTGGCGAGATCGAGCAGGTCGGCGAGCAGTCGTTCGTGACGCGTGGTAAGATTGAGCAGGTTAACACGACGACCCTCCGGATCTCGGAGCTGCCCGTTGGCCGCTGGGTCGAGGACTACAAGAAGGTTCTTTGGGACCTCGTTGGCAAAAAGAGCATCCGCTCGTTCTCGGAGCACCACTCCGAGCGTGACGTGCGGTTCGATGTGTCGCTGTCGCGCGCCGACCTGACCAAGCTCGCGGAGAAGGACCAGGACCACCTGATCAAGCTGTTCAAGCTCGACTCGTCGCTGAGCACGACCAACATGCACGCGTTCGACGCGAACGGCAGGCTTGTCAAGTACGAGAACAGTACCGACGTGCTCCGCGCGTTCTTCCCAATCCGTCTCCAGATGTACGAGCGCCGCAAGGCACACCTCGAGGACAAGCAGGGACGCGAGGTGCGCAAGCTGCAGAACCGCATCCGCTTCATCCGCGAAGTGTCCGAGGGCAACCTGCAGTCGATTTTGAAAAAGCGCATCCCCAAGGCACAGCTCATTGAACTGCTTCAGAGCCACGAGTTCTCGCCGGCGTCGGCTTTTGTGGCCAACGAAACCACAGTGGCCCGGCATGGAGGCGAAGCGGAGCAGTCGGAGGAGGAAGACGACTCTCAAACCGCGACCAGCAGCGCGGATGCTGTGGACAACCAGCGCGAGTACGACTACCTGCTGAATACGTCGCTGCTGAGCTTCACGAAGGAGCACATCGAGCGGCTGCAGACCGAGCACGACACCAAGGCCGCGCGGCTCGAAGAGCTTAAGGCCACGAGGCCCGAGCAGATGTGGCGCCACGAGCTGCTCGCGCTGCGGGACCTGCTCGTGCGCGACAAGGAGTACCGCCGCCACTCGACCAGCGAGTGATACTGCGCACTCCAATAGAGACAGAGAGACAAGGATCCACGTGGGAACCGTGAACCACCACGAAATAGAGTTTCTTGAGCTTCCGACAGGTTGCTCTTGTAGGAGAAATGACCTCTTCGAAGAGATGGCTACATTAAATCTACTGATTTTAGACAGTTATTCAGACTAAGTGCGGTTAATGCCCACTCTTAAGTTCGATATTTGACTGGGGACCAACAAACACAACCGAACAAAAGGCAAACCACGACCTGCCAAGCGCCACCATGCTCGATCCCACGAAGCGTCATGACGGCCGCCAGGGCAACGAGCTGCGGCCGTTCGCGTGCGAGCAAGGCGCGCTCTTCCGCGCGGACGGCTCGGCGCGCATGTCGCACGGCAACAGCACCGTGCTGGTCGCGGTGTACGGCCCCGGGCAGGCCAAGTCGCGCCGCAGCGAGCAGCTCGACCGCGCCACGGTCGACGTGTGCTTCAAGCTCGATAAGGGCCTCGTGAGTACGTACCACCGCTTCTGTCACCCGAACGGATAGACCATGCGCCTGCATAAGCTGACGTGACGCTTGCGTACTCCACAGGCTCCAAGGAGAAGGAGTACGAGCAGCTCATCCGGCGCACGTTCGAGCCGCTGATCGTGGGCGAGGAGTTCCCGCGCGCGGTCATCAGCGTCGTGGTGCAGGTCATCGAGGACAACGGCTCGCTGCTCTCGGTCGCGATCAACGCGACGGTGCTCGCGCTGCTGGACGCCGGCGTGCCCATGCTCTCGGTCGTGACCTCGACGACCTGCGCGCTGCTGCCCGACGGCGGGCTCTTCCTGGACCCGAGCCTCACGGAGGAAGAGGTACGCACTCGACACAGCGGGATGACGGTATTGCCATGGCGCTGACGGTACTGTCTTTCTGTGATGTCTACAGCAATCGACGTCGCTGGTCACGACGGCCAGCGCCAGCACGAGCGGCGGCGGCGTGCTCACGTCCGTCACGAGCGGACTGCTGTCGGAGGAGCAGTACTTTGCCGCGTCCGAGGCCTGCCAGCGGGCATCCGAGAGCGTCACGGCGTTCATCCGCATCGTGCACCAGAAGAAGTACCCGCTCCCCAACTAATAGTAATGTTTGACCGGCTTCTTTGGTGATACGACTGAAAGATTTTCATTTGTGGTCCAATTCCAGTTTGTTCAAAACCAAAACAAAAAATATTCCTCACAAGCTGAGGGGGGAGAAAGGGCTCGGCGCGTCCATGGTGGGGAAAGTGCGGGTGTTGCCACCGAGGAGGCCGCCGGCAGGTGCGGAGACGGTGAGAGCTCACTGATGCGCCTTGCCCTTTTCCACGTACGCGGCGACGGCGCGTGAGACGGCGTCGTACGTCATGAAGATTACGCCCTGGCCCGGAATGACGCGGCCGAGGCGGGGCACGACGCCCGAGTAGAAGACACGGATACCTTCGTGGCGCAGCATCTGCTGCACGCAGTCGGCCGTGCTCTTGTACTTGGCGGCCTGGAGGCCTTGCATACGCGTCTTGACCACGTCGAACGCTGCATACACACACATGGTCAGTGTCATCCACCCAAACGAACTCATTCCAAACGGCATTTGCACGTACGGTTGTTGCCAAAGACACTGAAGATGCCGGCCGAGATGCCGCCCACGAGGCTGTACGCGGCGTGCTGCGAGTTGGTCATGTGCTTGGCGTCGCCGATGACGCCGTAGCGCTCGAGCACTTCGGGCGAGAGGCGGCGCTTGTATTCGGTGAACCACATAAAGCGCAGGCCCTGGTTGCTGGACTGCTTGAGCACCGTCGCGAAGAGGCCCTGGTACAGACCGCGGATGCCTTCCTTGGCGAGGATCATCTTGGTGCCCTGCCACATCCCGGCGTTCGCGCCAATGAGCTTGGTCTTGAGGGTCTCAATCTACACATCCTCACAACAGTTAGCCTCTGGCCAACTAAACACTTCGCATTGCGCAATCGCATCCTCGTTCGTACAGGCGTCGTTGCGACCGTGGCCTCGATCGCGCCGGCGGCCATGCCGGCCGCAAGGTTTCTCAGCGGCGTCTCGCCCTTCTCGCCGGCAAACTTGTGCTTGAAATAGTCGAACGCGCCAAAGCGGATCCCGGCCTTCGGGATCGAGCCGATCAGCACCGGCGCGAGCCCGCGGTACAGCGAGAGCACGCCGTCCGTGCGCACGTGGTACCGGAAGCCGCCGAGCATGCCCGTGTAGTGCTGCTTCATCGTGCCCAGCTGCATGTTGGTCTTGATCATCTCCATGGGCCAGATGACCAGCGTCTCGATGCCGCCGGCGACGGCGCCGGCGGTCGTGGCCACGACCGGGTTGTTGGACTTCTTGGTCGCCATGGTCTGGGGGCAAAAGAGGGGCGCTTGGAGGCTGGGGCTCTGCTGGCAGAATAAATAACGGACAGTGAGTGGATCGGATCGCCGGGGCCACACGGACACCTCACGTCCGCTCGAGACGGCCAGCGCGTCACGCGGCGCTAGCGAGGCGGGCGAGAGAGAGACACACGGGGCGACGTCGCGCACCTGACGGCTGCTCGTTGGGGCGCGAGGCGGCAAGCGAAATTTTGACGTGCGGTGCCACCGGAAAGTGCACAAACACGTGCCTCCGCCGGCGGATTTTTTCGTGGAAGGAGGATGCGCGTCATTCTTCACGGGAAAAATCTGAAGGAGAAAACGGAACCGGGATCGGTAGAAAGTGGACCACACCAACTTTGACTATACTGAAAGCAAGTGAGACGGAATCGAAGCAACCCACGGAAGCGCGTCATCACGGCGAAGGGATCCGTGTATTAGGGTACGCGGTTAAAAACTGAGAGGGTCTTCTATTCGAGTGCGAACTGAGATGACGTCGCCGGCACCAAGCAGCCTGAGCTGCTCACAGGACCTTCGTGCAGCTCAGCGTCAACGTTGGGGGAGTCCCCTGTGACATCATCCGGCCGACGCACCGGACCGTGGAACGTGGACGAATCTGCCAGACACGCACAGTGGCCCTGCTCTAGCGCGACTGTAGAATACGGTCATCCACTGGAAGCCACCACGTCACGCCAAGGGGTGTCGGGGCCGCTGTGTCATCGCTGTGACCCGACCCCAAGCAGAAGGATCCGCCACGTACTGTATCCGGTGACGCAATGATCGGTCTCCCGTGAATCCCAACTGCGTGTCTTTGAACGACCTGCGTGACCATTTCATCTGACGCGTTGCAACGAGCTGAATGTCATTGATGATGCTCACGGTATGCCCTGCTGTTGCTCGTCCCTCACGCCCGCACGGCATCGAGCGCGTTAGCGAGCCGCTGGATACCTTCATGGATCTCATCGTCGTCGTAGAACGCGAACGAGAGACGAATGTGACGAGAGGACCCAGCATTGGAGCTGCCAGTACCTGCGGACGCGAGTGCGCATCGCGAGCCGGGCGTGAACGCGACTCCGTGACGACTGGTCGCTTCGCTGTAGAGATCGTCCACATCCACGTCGTTCGGTAGCTTTACCCACACGAAGTAGCCGCCTTCTGGTTCCCGAAACTTGCATTCGGGGCAGAGCTTTCGGAGCGATTCGCACATTCGTCGCTTACGGCGAGCAAACGTCGCCTGGAGCAAGGCAATGTGGCGAGCGAGGAGATCTCGATCCAGAACTAGACGCACATGCAAACACCGGGAAAGTGAGCCCTCGTTGTCATCGATAGACACTGAGCTCAACCTGGCACGTACGACTGTGAACGAGCGACGCAGTGAGTGGGTTCTGCCCTCCGCCGCTCCGGATCGGTCCTAATGCCGCGAGCTTCTCAATCGTGCTAGGCTGACTCTGGGCCCATCCTGCCACAGACCAACACCAACCCAGGAGGTTGGAGGGTGCTCAAGTGCGCATTTAACAGCAGTGCAAAAGGGACATGCTTACCTAGTCGCAACCCCGGAGCGAGAATCTTGGAGAAGCTGCCAAGCGAGACCACTCGTCCAGTGGTGTCGTACGACGCGAGGGAGCGATGATTCTTTCCACAGAAACCCAGTAGGTTGTATGGTTCGTCCGATATGACGTTGAAGTCGAACTGGCGCGCGAGCTCGACGAGTCGTTTGCACCGATCGGCCGGTAGAACGGCACCCGTCGGGTTATGGTAGAACGGAATCGTATAGAGAAACGAGGGCACATCTCCAGAACGCAGCTTTTGCTCCAGAGCGTCCACCTGGGCGAAATATATGACCACTTATGTCAGCCAAAACGCATTGCCACCGAGCGTCCAAAGCGAGTTGCGTACATCCAATCCGTCGTTGTCGACGCGAACCGACTCGAGGCTCAATCCCATCTCCCTGAAAATATCAAACGCGAGGAAATACGTCGGTTGCTCGACAAACGCACGCCGCCTGGAGTCCTGGGAAAGCACAGTCGCTGCATGCGAGATTGCCTGCGAGTTGCCCGCCGTCACCATGAGTGCGTCTGGATCGACATCGCGCTGGTAGGCGTCTACAAGGTCACGAACCAAGAGCTGTTTAGACAGCGCATTTCGCCTTCGTTGGCGGGTTGTCCACATACCACGCAAGAAAGTCGCGAGCGCCGCGCGAAACCCTGCGTATCCCTTTCCAGCGCCGTACTGGAGCAGCGCCGCGTCTTGAGATGGCTGGAAGCGGTGCAGCGCGGCTCCGCGAAACAGGTCGAGCGGTAGCAGCGCCTTAGACGGCTGCCCGAGTCCAAAGTTGATCACGTCGGGCGTTGTGTGGGTCTGCGCGTACAGCGAATCCTGCACGGAGATCCATCGGCGCGAAACCGCCCACGGGCTCAGCTCACGGGTTCGCGTCGCCGCCAAGGCACGGCGCAGCGCGCAGCCGCCGCCACGTGCGTACATGGCATGCACGTTCCCCAGTCGCCTTGGATCTTCAAGGATACACTGGCAAATACGAACTCCGGGTCACGCACTACCTGGAGTCCTAGTCTTATGTGGTCCACGCTGATGAACCGTAACCGCTTGCCGCCGCCGGACCGCGCTCAGACCTCTCTTATTCGATACAAGGGAAGTGTATCCATTGTCAGAGTATCGACTGGGTCAATGGGTTTTTCCCGGACTGGCCGTGAAGTAACACGCGTTCCAACCAGTGGATCAGTGGTTTGGGGGCTCTGAAGTAACATCGCTCCGCTCAAGTACGATCCCCACCAACGCGACTCCAGTGATTCCATCGGCTTGCATTTTCCCAAGAAGAAAGAGGCATCATGGTGATTAAGTACGTAGCCCTTGGGAATGAGCCCTGGCTCGGCGGTGCGAGGGGCGGCGGCGCGTGATGCGTGATGGACGTGGAGAGAAGACGGCGCACGCGAGCGCGGCGGCGCGACCCCGAACAACCGCGAACTCGAGCGGCGACGCGACCACCAACATGCCCGGACCTTGTGGCTGGCAGTACGACGCGACAACGAGCGATTGCCAACATGACCGCGTGGTTTCGCCCATGGAAAACGACAGCAGTACAGATCAGCGATACAGCATCGAGCACGCGTGGCGATCATCGTGGTACTCGAGGCTCCGGCGGCTGTGGCGTTCCGTCCGCGCTGCCTCGTCTCGAATCTCTCGTGGCCCTGGGACTTCGCTTACCATCCGTGTCGACGCCTTCCCCTCTCACCTCGTCGACGCCTTGTGCTGCAACGCAGTCTCGCATACCTGCAGAGATTAACTATTTGTGGCTCTCTTCCCGCAGGACCGAAGTCTGCTCGTTCAGCGAGGGCCGTATCTACCCGGGCCACGGCTCGCGTTTCATCCGCCGTGATGGTACGACCTACCAGTTCATCAACCGCAAGAGCAAGTCGCTCTTCCTGCAGCGCAAGAAGGCGATCAAGATCGTGTGGACCCAGGCCTGGCGCCGCATGAACAAGAAGATCAAGGTGGAGGAGGTTGCCCGTCGCCGCACGCGCAAGACCGCCAAGATCCAGAAGGCCATTGTCGGTGTCTCGGCTGATGACATCCGCAAGAAGCGCAACCAGAAGCCGACTGTGCGCGCCGCTGCCCGCGACGCCGCCCTCAAGGAGGCCAAGGACCGCAGCAAGGCCAAGAAGACCACCAAGGCCGAGGTTGGTGCCAAGAACTTCTCCAAGGGCGGTGCCGCGCCCCGTGCGCAGAAGAAGACGGGCAACCGTGGTGCCATCTAAGCGTGCCATTGCGTGACCGCATGCGCACCTGGTCTTCAATACACCAAGTCGGGAAAATGAGCTTGCTTTGAGGTCGTTTCCTCCATTCTGAAGCAGGAATGAAGAAGTGCGGCCGTTGCGGCCACACTCTTTTGCTCGGCGGCGGAACTGGTGCGGACGGCTGACGGAGCAAGCGCGCCGTGGGGGTGCGAGCCCCCGCGCGTTTGTCTTCTTAGGTTGGTCAGATAATCTCTGATAATTCTATGGGGAAGTGAAAAAAAACGCACAAGCGCATTGTCTTGTCATGTTGGTGACCGTACCGATGAGGTCTACTCGTGATTTGCCAACAGCTTCGCGTACGCCCCGTTGGGCTTTGCTCACATCCGCATCATGACGATACATATACGCTCTCTAGTATACTGCGTACTATTAGTGTACTACTAGTATAAGGTAACATCACGTTCCCATCTGCTAGCTCCAGATAGGTCGCCATGAAGCTCTCCAAAGTCTTCCGCATGTTCACGATGCCGGATGCATGAGACGTTGGTTGACAAGCCGCACGGCACCAACCAACCCTGTCGTGTATCAGTTAACCTGTTCTTAACCGCAACATGTCACGCGTGTTTCACTCGCGACCAATCCATTTTTTCCCGGGGTGGAAGCGAAGACCTCCAAGAGGCATTAGCAATTCGTCGTCCGCGCCGACCTCGCTGCTCCCCATACAACACCACCGACACAATGGCCACGCCCACGCCCACGCCCCCGCCCGCGCCTGCCGCCGCCGCGAGCGCCAAGCCCGCCGTCGAGGAGATGACGAGTAAGGACTACTACTTCGACTCGTACTCGCACTTTGGCATCCACGAGGAGATGCTCAAGGACACGGTCCGCACCAAGGCGTACATGAACGCGATCCTGCAGAGCAAGCACCTCTTCAAGGACAAGATCGTGCTGGACGTCGGCTGCGGCACGGGCATCCTGTCCATGTTCGCGGCCAAGGCCGGCGCCAAGCACGTCTACGGCGTCGACTGCTCGGGCATCCTCGTGCAGGCCCGCGAGATCGTCAAGACCAACGGCTTTGCCGACAAGATCACGCTCATCCAGGGAAAGATGGAGGAGCTCACGCTGCCCGTGGACAAGGTCGACATCATCATCTCGGAGTGGATGGGCTACTTCCTGCTCTACGAGTCGATGCTCGACACGGTGCTCTACGCGCGCGACAAGTACCTCGTCGAGGGCGGCCTCATGTTCCCGGACCACGCCGTGCTGTACGTCGGCGCGATTGAAGACGGCGACTACCGCGCCGAGAAGCTTGATTGTACGTATGGTGTCGTGGAGAGATCGCTGGTGCTTATGTGGACTCATTACTGACTCTTCGATTGAATTTATAGTCTGGGACAACGTGTACGGCTTCGACATGAGCTGCATCAAGGAGATCGCCAAGGTCGAGCCGCTCGTGGACACGGTCAACGGCGAGGCGCTGATCTCGGACGTCTGCCCGATCCTCGACATCGACCTGACCAAGGTCACGAAGGAGGAGCTCACGTTCAAGTCCCCGTTCCGCATCACGTGCTTCCGCCAGGACTTTTGCCACGCGCTCGTCGCGTACTTTGACTGCACGTTCCGCGCGACCCACAAGAAGCTCGCGTTCTCCACGGGCCCGAACGCCGAGTACACGCACTGGAAGCAGACCGTGTTCTACCTGGACGACGAGCTCGCGTGCGAGTCGGGCGAGGTGATCGAGGGCGAACTCTCGTGCAAGCCCAACGCCAAGAACCCGCGCGACCTGGACATTGACATCACCGTGCGATTCGACGGCGCCAACGGCACGTACAACAAGACCCACGAGTTCAAGCTGCGCTAAATGGCGTGCGCTAAAGGAGACGGAGAGAGAGAGAGGACTGTGACTGGCACGCCCGCGACTCCGAATTGGAGACTGAGACACGAATTGAACTCAGGGCGGCCGGCTGTATTACGAGGCAGGCGCTGTGGACGCACACGAAGACCTGAATAGACTATTCTGCTTTGCATTCGACTACGAGAGCCTTGCTGAGGTGGCGAGTGTGTCATTTAGGATTCTTTCGTTTTCTTCTTTTTGATCGTTTAGATAGTTTTTCTCTGTTGCAAACACCGAGGGTTCGAGTATTGGGTGTCCTCGCGGCCCGACGAATATGAGGAACCTCATGAGCAAACGTTTCTCTATAAATACAGACTACTCCCGGTGAGTCTCGATGCAGCGCTCTTCATCGCTCTCTTCATGTCGCTTCTCAGCCCACTCGAGGGAAAGGGAGACACAGAGACACTGGCTCACAATTCGTCATCGAGATCGATCTCCACGTCGTCATCTTCCATGTCCTGGTCGCCGTCGCCGTCCACGTCCTCGGCCGAGTCGTCCTCTTCCTCCCCGTCGAGGTCGACGTCGTCGTCCTCCATGCCGTCGAACTGCGGCTGGTTGTTGTCGATGACAATGTCTGTGTAGTTGTGGTCGAGCTGCGCCGCGGCCTTGACGAGCTCGTCGTCGTCCACAAAGTTGCCGTTCTCCTGCTCGGCCGCGGGGGACCAGTCAATAGGGAAGCGCGTGACGCGGGGCTTGTCCGCGAGGATGTTGCGCTGCAGCTTGGACACGTCGACGCGGGCCGGCGGGTTCTCGAGCAGCATCGGGTCGGCGTAGTCGTTGTTCACGTAGTAGCCGACGCGCACGAACTCGCGCCCGCGGTACGAGCAGGTCACCAGCACGACCGTGACGCCGATCTTGTCTTCCTCCGGGATCAGGTCCGGGTTGGCCGGCTCCGACTGCGAAGAGGAACATGGAGGCATTAGCATACCATAGAATAGGAAGCGAGTACTAATATCCACGCACCTGGAACACAAACTTGTTTGTACCCACGGGCACGGGGCCCACGAGCACCTCTTCGAGCACCTGGTCGCGGCTCTCATCCTCGGCGCTGCCCACGTACGTGATCTTCCACTCGAGGTCTAAACCACACACCATTACGCGCATCCGTTAGGCTTGCTCGGTCGCAAGCGCAGAGTGCCGCCCACTCCCTCTTCCTCCAGGGGACAGAGGGCGCGACAGAGCGATCGAACGTACCGCCCTCGAGCGCGTGCGCGCACTCGAACGTGACCTCGAACTGGAACGGGTTCGTGAACGCCGTCGGGTTGTCGAGCACCGTGATGTTGGTGAGCGTGACGTAGGCCATGGTGTCGGTCTGTTGGTTCGTTGGGTTGTTGGGTTGTTGGTTCTCTGAGCGGACACGGGGCGGCGGCGGCTCACGTTCTCGAGGGTGCGTGTCAAAATGACCCACCTGCCTCGCTGGTGGATCAATGAGCGCGGGGAGAGGAGAGCGGCGCGAAACGAGGCTGCACCCGACTAAGTACGACCTTCCCCCCACCAAAGTTCCCGCCAAAATCAAGCCAGTCATTACGCAGGTGTTCCTCAATCCATACAAAAACCAAGTCAAAGGAGCCGTCGTGGATGGAGGACGAGCACGTTGAAGACGGGGGAACGAGGGGCGATCAGAGTAATAGTACGTGGGAGCATGCAGAATGGGGGAATGCGAGCAGAGTCTAATACGTGGTGCCGGGCTGCACCTTGAGGAACGCGTCGAGTGCGAGCTGCCGCACCTTGCGGCGCTTCTTCTTGGGCCGAAAGCCCGGCAGCAAGAGCCCGTTCGAGCCAGTGGGGGCACCGGTCGAGATTGAATACGACGACGACGACGACAGCAACGACTTGGCAGTGCTCGATCCACCGGCGTTATCTTCGCTGTCAGCGTCGGCGTCGGGGTCTTCGTCGCCGTCGACGAGCTTGAGCTTCTCCTCAAACTCCTCGCCCGACTCGGACAGGTCCTGCACACTCAGCTGCTTGCGCCGGAGCTTGAGCGTCTCGTCAATGAAGCTGCAGTCGCGCTTGACCGACATCCGCGCGCACCACTGCGGTTGCGGCGGCGCCGTGCGCGGGGGCGTGCCGCTTGCGCTCGAGGTTTGCGAGGCCGTCATCACGGATGGAGCAGGCGTCCCAGTGGCAGCAGTCGGTTGCGGCGACGGTGTGGAGGTCGCTCGCGGCAAGCGATCGGTGCTAAAGACCGCACACGGCACATCGTAACCGTCTGCAAAGGAGTAAGAACCACAGTCTGCGTGAGTCCGCTGACGATAGAGAAACCGAGCATAGCGTCCCGAACAGGGAGGGGCGACACACCGCTCAGTTCAGACTCGCTCTCATACTGGTCGTCGAGCATGCTCTTGTGGTGGACTGGCAATGGGTTGGGGGATGGCTGCAGCTATGCAACAGCATCAGAGCTCCATGGACCGGACAATGGTCTTTCGAGCAGAACACCGTACCATCGTCGTGGATGGAACCACACGTTCGGATTGCGATGGCAGCTTCGGAGGTGCATAAATAACGTCTACGACCACCAGCAAGCATCGAAAGTCAGCAGCAGCAAAAGGCGAGATCTCTGCACATCACAGTCTGGACGCACTGTCAAAAACCTCCGACGCTTCTTCCTCGTGAAACTCAGTGCCTAAGGAGAAGCACACACACACAAACACTCATTCAGGATGGAAGGCATGCAACGAAACAATTGATCGAGGTGGTACAAACATACCGTCCCGGAAATCTAGCCACGTGGTTGAATCTGGCTGGGAAGTGCTGCGCACGGTAGCGCTATCGTCTCGCAGCTCCCCCACAAAGTCCTGGCTCGGCAGGATATCCAGACTATCGATATCGTCGTGGCTCTAATGCGTCCATGTTCATCCGTCCAAACAATCGATCAGAAACAGCACCACGACCACCGAGCTCAATCACGGCAACAAAGCACTCACATATTCCCGAAAGGCCTGGATCTCGACGACACGTTCGTCCCCAGATGAGTCGCCCTCCGCCCCCTGTCGCCGCCTCCTTCCAGCCGAAGAAGAATGGGAGGCCTCGCGCTTAGATATCTGTCGCACATGCGCTGCCGGTTCGCTCTGGGACGACGCGCCATCCCGCTCGCCATGGCGATCCACGTCGTGTATTCTCCAGCGCGTGTCGTCATCTTCGCGCGGGGCGCCTTGCACCGCCTCTCGCCAGTCGCTGAGGCTATTTGTGGCCGCGGCCGTGGGCGTGCCCATGTCCACATCCACGTCACCGCCCTCGTCGACCACGACCGCGGCGCCGTCTCGCTCGCCCTCGAAGGGCGCGACGCGCATGGCGTCTCCCGCCCGGGTCGTCGGACGCGCTGGCGCTTCCGTGCAGTTGCGGGGCCACGGCGCCCGTGCCGCCGAGCGTCGCTTGCGAGGAGGAGAAGGAAGCGGCGGCGGCGGCGGCGGCGCGCGTGCGTGATGATGGCGAGACGAGGGCTGCGGGTTGCTGAGGCGGCGAGCGAGGTCCCCGTTTGCCAGCCCGTGACCGGAAGGCGTTCCATCCCCCATTGTATCAGAAGCGCAGTGTCCCGATTTGTTGTTCGGGAGCCATGGACGCATGTGATTGGCCGCCCGGCCAGCTGCCCAATGGAGTGTTGATGATGTGTGTGTTCTGTGACTGAACGGCTTGAAGAAAGACGGAGAAAAGAAGAAGGCAAAGAAGAAGCGCCTGGAGACACACCAATAATTAGTGTGGACCACATCATCCCATAAGCAGTGTACACCACACAAAGACATGATATTCCCGTTATGTCAGTACATTTTCTCGTCGCTCGGGTCGAAGCCGCTGTTGAGCACGGCGCGGAACTCGTCGTTCGCGCGCAGCAGCTCGTTGATGCGCTCGTAGAGCTCCGGGTCTTTGCTGATGAGGAACGTGAAGCACTCCGGGTCGAGCTTGCCCTTGATCTGCGCGATCTCCATCGCCTTCTTGGTCTAAACCGGTCAATAGCACACACACGAAGCCTGTTGGTTCGCTGTTTTCCCACCGATATAAGACCAAAGTAATCGCGAATGCACGCACCATGCAGCTCACGTGCTCCACCACAAGATCCTCCATGAGCTGGGCCGTCTCGGTCAGGGGCTCCGGGTCGTCGCCAAAGCCGAACATCATGTGCTTGACTGTAATAGCATACAAGCCGTTAGCGTTACTCTACCGACCGAATATGCCTCTTCCAGAACGCAAACTAACGCACTGCTCTCGACGAGCTCGCCCTTGACGAACGGCTTGATCGCCGCGGCGGCCGCCGCGAGCGGGTCCACCGCGAGCGCGTGGCTCACGGCGCCGGCGCGGTCGGCCGCCTTCTCGCCCTTGCTCTCGTCGGTCGCCGCGCGCTTGGCCGCCGATGCCGCGCCCAGCTTGGGCGTCGCGGTCGCGTCGCTCACCTTGCGCTTCCGGGACTTGGGCGCCGCCTTCTTCTTGGCGTCGGCGCCGCCCGCGCCGGCGGCCCCGTCTTTGCCCTTCGCGTCGCCGGCGGCCGCCGCGCCGCCATCGTCCTTCTTCGGCTTGGGCTTGGTCATCTCGCTTCTGTGGGAACTTGCAGCGGCAAATATAACTAACCTGAATCAGTGCACGTAAGGTGGTGTTACGGACACCACTTTGAACAGCTTTTTCATTGGCTAAAACAACCTTTTCAAAGCTTGGATTGGTGGAAAAACAGCTATTTCCGGGCCCTTCTCGGCAATCTTGAAGAGCTGCAGAGCTCCTGAGGACGAGGCCACGCACGGCCACAACTCGCGACGAACAACGAACCTCCTACGGCCATGGGCACCAAGAACTCCGTGCCGGTGACCTCGACGCAGTACGAGTCGGCGGGCCCCGCGGCCTCGGCCGTCGCAGCGGCCCACGCGGAGCCACCGCCGCCGCCCGGTGGCGGCCCCTCTGCCGCTGGCCACAGGCTCTCGATCGCGACCATCCGCCCGCACGACTTTCCCGGCCGTGTGTCCAATGCGGGGCCCGAGACGCCGCTCGACATCAAGTGCGTCCCTTTTCTACTTGTGGTTAAACTGTGGTGGAGATCTCATGCCTTGGTGCTGCCTGTAGAATCACCAACGCGCTGAAAGAGCTCAAGAAGAAGCGCGCGGCCGACGACAAGGAAGTGTACGTTGAGAGCTAAAGGTCTAAAACTGCGCTCGCGGCTACTCGCTTATCATGATACCACTCTCATAGCCACCACGACCCGTTCACGCGCATCATGCTGAAGTTCCCGCTGGTCGCGCAGGCCTTCAACAGCGTGCGATCGACGTTCGAGGAGCTGGACAAGGGCAAGAAGGGCTACATCGTGTACACGGACATGGAGGAGGCCTTTGAGCGGCTCGGCGTCAACTTCTCCAAGGAAGAAATGAGCCAGGTCTTCCAGGAGTCGGACATGCTCGAGAACGGCAAGCTCACGTTCAAGGAGTTCCTCGTCTGCCTCGCGATCGGATTTGTGCTCCACGTGCGGAGTCGCTTTCTATTCGATGCATCATGGCACATCCGCTCACTGATGCTGAACTTGTTCAATACAGAAAATCCCGTCGCTCGAGAGCCATCGGCTGAGTATCTTCTACGCGCCCATGTACGTGCGCTGTCGGCAATCGAACCACGAGCTGCCGTAACTCATTCAGACCGTTGTGGTTGTTACATGTACTACAGAAGTCCCAGCCATAAAGACAAGGACACGCAGGCCGAGGCGCCGCCCCCATCAGCGACGATGCTGTTTGGCGAAGGCAACAAGCTGCGCATGGCCTTCCAGCTCGCGATCGACGCGTTCCTGTGGTTTGACGTTGACGGCAACGGCCAAATCAACAGGTGAGAAGCAGAACATTCCCGCGCCCTTCGCATTTGGGGGAACACATAACTCCTCCACCATGTTGCCGTGGTGTAGAGATGAGATGGCGTCGCGTCTCAATACGTCAACCACGCTCCACTCGCCGACGAAGAAGATGTCGACCCGTCAACGCGACAAACCCGTGATGTTGAGGGATAACTCGAGTGGCTCGTCGATGAACGGCGAGATCTGGGAGCGCCGCTTTAGCGAGATGGATTGGAACCACGACGGCTCGATCCATTTCAAGGAGTTTCTCATGGCGTTCGAGTCGTGGGTCGGGCTCGACGACGACGACGCGGCGGACGATGGCAACTGAAGGTGATACACGCCATAGTGGTTTCAGCCATCAACAAGCTACAGTGTGTGCGCCCCAGCGCACTGCCATCCACGCGAGAGTTGGAGAGGTTCGAGAGCCACTGTATTTTAAATAGCTTTTACATTTTGAAGCAGCTTGGTGATGCTGCTGCAGTCGTCGCCACGGATCCCACTCACGGCTCGTAAACTCCACACCCCATGTTTCCTTTACACACATCGAAACACTCGCCGGCGCTTCGGCTGCACCACTTGCGATGCCATGAACAGATTGTCGCTCGGAAGCGGGATTGCGTGCTCGAGCAAACCCCACGGATCCACGGGGAACAGTGCTTCCGACTTGGAGTCACGGATGTACACGGCCTCCGCTCCGTTTAGCGGGCGAGGGAACAGCGACCATACACGGCGCTGCAGCTCGGGGGGCAAGTTCAGCGAGGTAACCAGCTCCTACACATCACGCAATTGCAGAAGTTAGTGCACAGCCTATCTCCAGCATGAAAGAGGATGGAGAGTCTTACCGAATGCTTGTCGTGAAGGATCGACGAGCGCACGTACGGGATGAGGTCCAAGATCCAGCTGAACAGCGAGAGACCTGCGCCGCGGTTCGTCGTCGACGTGCCGAGGAAATAGAAAAGGGTCTTCACGATTCGGTTGCGGTAGCAAATCGTCTGCGTGAGGTGCTTCCCTTGACCGATCACCACCACAAGCTGAAGTCGGATCGCCAGTTTGCGTCGAAGTCGGCGGAGCGCGAGAGTGCTTGAGGCGCTCGAGTTGGCGTTGTCATCAAGAGCCACGCACACTTCGTAAAGGCTTTCCAGCTGCGTGGCCACAGACATCATATACCGCGGCAGGAATGCCGAGCCAGGAGGTGTACACATCACACCGCTGATCAGTCGGACCACTGTCGATCCGTTGATCTTGAGTCCCGGGTGATTGTCAGTCCGCATACATTTGGCATCGTCTTCAAGGATTTGAAGGATCTTGGCGATCACAGACCCCATCGTTCGTCGCGAAATGTTGCAAATCATCGCCGCATACAGAGACGCAACCGCCGCTTCTTGCGCTTCATATGCTCCGACTGCCGCCGCGCTTTCAACACCCGTCACTTCACCAACGTGAAGATGGTGGTGCTTGCTTGAGAACATGTTATGCCCGATGCGACGCAGACTCATCGGAAGACTGTTGCTGGACTCGTTGATAGGCGCCTTGAAAAGGTGTGGCATCGAAATTGGAGACACGGAGCACAGCGTTGTCGAGGCCTTCAGCGTCTTTGGACGCGAGCTACTTCTGAGAGTTCGCACGACAATCAAACTCGCTAGAATCTCTGTCGCACTCCCAGTCGTTTCGACCTCGATATCGACTGCTTCTTCTCCGTCAGACGAAGGTGCATCAAGGTAACCAACAATTCGCTGTTCGTCGTCCTGACTTCCTTGGACAAACGTCGCAGATGAGCCATTCATGTGAGACGATCGGGCTCGCTTGCTCGAATTCGAAGGGAGATCACTGGTAGCTTTCCGCTTAGCTGACAGGCGACTCGAACTTTTCTTGCTTTTTCCTGTTGCTTTCTGTTGTTGCCGGCAAATTTGCAAATCCAGATAGATGGATCCACCACGATTGAGACCCCAGACGGTCATTTGATCAACAATTTGGTCGACCTTGAGCAGCTGCACTTGGTTCGGCGCTTCTTCTGCCGGCGCATTCGGTGGTCGAAAGAAGTGCGTCATTAGAACTGCAGTGTGCCATTGCCACTGCTTCTTGTTGAATACGGGGAGAACATGCTTCTCACGTGCCTCCTTTGTGTCGTGGAAGATGATCTCACGCACTATAGGATCAGCCGTAAGGTTGAACAATGCTGAGCTCGCAAGATTCCCGCGCTCATCTCGTCTCCGCAGCGTGTGGTTCTCTTCCATTTGGTAAGATATTTGACACAGCAAGTGGACAAGCGGGAACATCAATCCTGCTGGAACCTGCGAGCGCATGAATCGCAAATGATACTTGGTCTACAAAGAAACGCGTCAATCGTTAGATGAGATAGCACAATCCCCATACAGCACTCACTTCATTCTTACCATGGCTTCGTCAAAAATGAGTGAGCGCTGCTGATCAAGCATGACATTCGGCGGTGGCTCCGAGAACAGCTGATACACAAGCGCCATGGCAAGCAACTGACTGGGCAGATTCGGTGCGGGGTCCCGGGAAGCGCGACGCAGGCGTGGAAAAATTGGAAACAATGCCAGTCTAAGTACTTGGGAAAGATCAACGACCTTGTGCACGATGAGTGACACGATGAAAGCCTTCAGCCCGTACTGAAGCTTCTCAAGACGACCCCGCTGATTCAGTAAGAACGCTTCCTTGCCGTTTTCTGTCTCGATCTTGATGAACGGATTTCGCACGCGGCGTTGCGTCTCACTGCCAGCAAAACCCGGGATGACCTCCTTTTGGAGCCATTGCAGGAGCGTGTTGGCAAATTTCTCCTGGAAGTCTTCGCCTTCAGGATGTTGCTCGACAACCTCGCGGAGGAAGCGCACGCAACGATGGATATACTGTGGTGTCATCATCGACCGACGGTTGTTGGTCTTCGTTCGAGCGTTGATATTCGCCATCCACTTGTCCATCACCTCACTGAGCACTGCTCTGAGCACGAAAATGTAGTTCGGGGTCCGCCGCTCGCGGGTCGCGTTCGCGTTTGTTGCACCCATGGACGAACTCATACTCATGTTCACAGCAGTAGCGGCGAAGTCGACGGCACCGTCTCTTGATTTGCTTTCGGACGCGTCAGAAGCTTCTGTGATAACCTCCTTCCATACCAATGTCGAATACAGGGGTGCCTCATACGACGGCTCCGTCGCGCTTGTCTGGCTGCTTTGACTGTCCGGACTCGCTAATGGAGTGCTGACAGCGTTTGCCTTACCATCGCTTCCGTCTGAAAACGATCTGACCTGAAGAGCCTTAAACGACCTTGATAATGCACTTTTCACCTCAGGGGGAATGGTCTCGCGGGCAGTAGGGATTCGGACTGGAGGCAGATTGGTGGCCTCTAAAGACAGCTCCTTCGGTTTCTGATTGGCTTCTTGATTGTTCTTTCGCGCAACTTCGGCGATTGCTTTGATCAATGCAAATGGCAAATCTGGAGTTCCAATTTTCTTGGAATGCGCGTTAAACATCTTGCAGAAGAATCGTGCAATGCTTCCAGTTTTGTCGTCGGCCAGTTTCTCAAGTCCCTTGAAACGATCAATGAACGTCTGAATGAGGAGCGGGATTTGTTCTGTCACGCAAAATGCGATTTCATGGCGTTCAATCATCGCCAGAATGACATTCTTGACCAAAAACGCAGGAGAACGGCGCAGAAAGTAGATGATGACTTCCAGGAGGGCAAGGATGTCGACGATCTCCAGCACAAGACAAACCAGCCGCACGACTTGTTCGACACCGCCCAGCTCTGAGAATCTGAAGAATGAAGGCTCTTCGTAGATATTCTTCAAGAACCACAGTGTGAATCGTCCTTTGTCGTGACCACACATAGTCTTGACCGCCGACACGAGATCCGATACCTTGCCTTGGTATTCGATCTCCTTCATGACTCGATCCTTGTTGCCGGGTTCATTCGGGTCATTGACCTCACCGTGTGTGTGGAACACGTACACGCACAAAGTTTGGGCACGTTCGAGTGTCTTCGAATATGACAAATGCTCTTGTCGGACATCCATGACTTCCAGCCACCGCAAAAGGTCGAGTTCACTGTCGTACACCGTCTCTGGGATCATTGGAAGACATGTTGGCAAAGGGAACGGCCCACGCGGAAGCTGCCAAAGGTACAGTCGTAACCGCTCTGGAGTCGTAAGCAGAGAGATCTCACTCGCCTTGTAGCCACGCCCAGGCCCACATTCGATGTTGTATGCCGTGGAAACCATCGTCGCTGATGTAACTGTAGGTGCTGATGACGGCGGCATTCGATTCGAGCTTGGTGACATCAACGGCGCGTGCGTTGGGCCCTCTGGCGCTGTCGCTTCAACTACGTTCGACGCGAAATCCACAAAGCTTTCGACACTGAAGAGTCTTCTTCGCACGAGGAGACAAAAGAACTCGATCAGTTGGGTCGCTTCACTGATGGCCTTGAGCTGGTATTGTTGAAGAAATGATTGAAGAGCCCCTTGAAGCACGAGGTGGTGATCGCTCAATCCGGGTTCGAGTATTTCGTGTTCTCTGCCGAAATCAAGGAGGACCTTGCTATGCATCTCGAGCAGAGCAAGTGCTGACAGATACCGGTACTCGGACGGACGGTGAACGGTCACCGCCCACTCGCATACGAGAAAAATACCCGCTGCGTCCACAGGAATTTCACTTCCGGCATCGAACGATGACAATGGGGAGAAGATTTCATGGTAGACTCTTGACACATCAATGTTCGCGTCGACGCGGTGGAAGCGGTCAAGAGTCTGGATGACTTGAACTTCGTTCCGAGTAGATGCGTGGGTGAACACAGGTGAACAAAGCGTCTGGACACGAGCAATGCGACCCGAAACTTCTCGTGACAGTTGCAGACACAGGGTAACACAGGCATCGATTTCTTGGGGACCGAAGGCAGTGCGGTCAAAAAACTGACGCGAGAAGACGTACGACGGCCACGTGTGCGGACCTGAGAGGAACGAAAACAAAAGTCAGTGATGCGCGCATAGACCAGTGAACATGATTGCCACATACCGTTCTCCTCAAGACGAACGAGAAGATCATGATTGTTGAGAAGAACTCCCCGAAGCATTTGACAGATTGCCACGACGAATTCTTCTTGTACCGGGGCAGGGAGCCCACCTTCCGAGATCTTGGTTCCGGGTGGTAGAAGATATCGAAGATGTTGAAGCAGTGTCTTGATCAAGAGCAACCCGCCATCAGAGCTCAAGAGAAGGTCTGGCAGCAGACTCTGAATCACGGCCATGAGCTCCATGATTTCGTTCACGCCGAGCAACAGCAGCGACGGCCGGATCCCGGTACGACCACGGGGAGAAAGTGCTTTTTGAAGCAGTGACAGTAAGCCGTCGAAGTAGCGGGATCCATGCAAGAGACCGAGCTTGTACTGGTACTCGGATAACTTCAACACGTAGGACCACTTTTCGCGTTTTGACAGCTGAGCTGGTTGAGCAGAGACCTGCGCGGCGGGTTGAGCAGGTGCTGAACCAGACCCGATCCCAACATCCGTATGCAGGTGGTTCTTCAAATCAGTTGCAGATGATGTTGTCACACGCAGCAAGGAGCTGTTGCCCTTCACCCGGGCAGACTTCGTATCGTTCACTTCTCCAGCTTTCTTCATGCCTTCGCTGTCCTGACGAGCTAGCGCGTGCATGTAATCGACAAGCTGTTCCGTCCAACCGAGTGCATGTCGCTGAAAGCGCCGCGGATTGTGGAACCAATCCCCTAGTCGAATAGTGCAGTCGCGCTTGATCTCGTTCAGTTCGACATAAATGACGTTGACTCGAATAAACCACGTCGCCTCTGCGAAGCCTGGGCGGAAGCGCACAACAAAGTCGAGAAGCGGGCACTTGGACACGTTGGGCACTGGCCGCCATTGCTTGAACGGCACTCCGTACGACTGCACCAGCTCTGGGATCGTCTTCTTGCCACTTGCCAACTCCGACATCCACTGGTTGCTGATGCGCTCGTCGATTCGTCGCACGTTTCGAATCAAATAGGACGCGAAAGGAGGATCCGCTTGCGGCTGCGCCGCGGTTGGGACAGCTATTAGCTCGCCCGCTTCTGTCTTGTCGATACGATCAATGACACTGGCCGCACGTGCAACTTCGTCAAATACGGGGAACTTCTTGTCGGTGAAGAATGAATACTGGAGGTGCCAGTTGCTGCCAAAGCCGCGCGGTGGATCGTTGACAAACGCAACCCCGCGCACGGCATGGACGCGAAATTTTTCTTCGGGAAAGTTCATATTCGTCGGGAACACGCCGGGCAGTCCGAGCTTGTCAGAAATGTTGGGGCTTTCCTGGTCCTGTGGTAGGAAAGGGGAAAGTTGTGAATACCGCACGCGCACAGAGATGGAGAGAGCGGCGGACGTAGATCCACCGTTCCATCAAAACCAAAACGAATGTGCGGGTCTCACCTTCATGTACTGCGCGTCGAGTCCAAACACACGCAGCGCGACTTCGGCCGGCGAGAGGTTACTTCGTCGCGTCGCCGTGCGGTGCATGACAAGAATGTTGTTGCGCTCCCGGAGCCGCGCGACGGGATTCCCCGACACGCCGAAGTGGGTGGACGACGAGTGGTGGTGGTGGTGCGAAGACGAGGATCCGCCGCCACTGCCACTGCCACTGCCACTGCCGCGGTCCCGGTCCCGGTCGCGGTCGCGGTCGCTGCGGCGGTCGCGGGAAGATTCGCGCGGCGATCGGCTGCGCTGCGAGGTCGAGCGCGAGTCGCGGTCGCGGCTGTCCCGCGACGAGTGGCGCGATTCTCTTGAGGATGATGACGACGCCTCGCGGTGGTGGTCGCGCGACGACGAGTCCCTCGCGTCGCGCTCGTTGCTCGAGTTGCGGCGCGAGAGGCCTTGCGAGTTGCTGCCGGCGCTTGCCGACGACGCGCCGGCCGCGCCGCTGCCGCTGCTGGAGCGGTGCGCGGACGCTGAGGAAGAGGAGGACGACGAGGCCGCGGCGGCCGCGGAGCTGGCGTGGCGGCTGCTGGACGCGGCGCTGGTGCTCGAGCGCGTGGCCGCGCTGCCGCTGTCACGCCGGGCCACGGCCGCGTTCGCGGGCGGCGCCGCGGCCACGACGCCGTCACTGCGCTCCATCGGAGTTTCTACGGATGCGACCAACGTGGACGAGTCGGTGGGGCACGCGCAGTCACGGTCCGCAGTCGCTTGCAGTCAACCGGTTTTAACAGGAAACTGCAACTGCGCTGGGGACAAGCGAGGGGAGGAAACGCGACCGTCGATCGACGCTGGAAGCGGAGGAAGCGAGCGGGCGGCGTTTAGTGCGCCGATAGGGAGATAGACGCGGAGAGGAAAGCGACAGGGAGATAGACGCAGATAGAGAGAGAGAGAGAGCGCGATCGCGGGTGGGCGTCTAATGCGATGCGAGTCCCCCGCCACGCGCTTCCGCCATGCACCAACCTCAAACAGGAGGAGGAAACCCGCAACAACAACCTCCAAAGCCCCCGCCCTCCCACACTCCGGAAACACCCAAAAACCCATCGACCCACCTCCCCCCCTTTCCGACAGTATGAAAAAAACGCTTTTCACGGAGGAGGAGTGATGGTCTTCTGAAGCCATCACCATGCGAGGGTGCGGAAGAGGCTGGCAGCACACCAGGTGGAACCCATGCTGCGCCCTCCAGCGGCCGGCGCTGTGGCCTTCTCCCAGTTCCAGCCACGACAGTCGAGAGTCCGCATTGTGGACATCGCTTTCGTAGCGCGGACGATCAATGGGCGAGCGAGCGAGTTTGCTGCCGGAGAAGCACGTGTGGGAAAGCACGGCGCTGCCGCTGCGCCGTCACGCACGTGGCAGCGACGACGACGGCAACGACGGCGACCGCGATACCCATGGCGCTGCGACGGGCGGGCGCGCGAGGCCGCTGCGACACGACGTCTGGACGATACTGAGGTACCGCGCGTCGATCCCGCACCGCTCGTCGCTGCAGCGCGCGTCGTACGCCGTGGAGGCGTGCGTGCTCGTGCTCATCCTGCTGAACGTCGTGCTCGCGATGCGCGAGTCGGCGGTCATCGCGCAAACGCCAGCGGACTCCTGTGCGTTGATTACTTGGCGTCGCTATTATGACGATAAGAAGCCTCTGACGCTGTGGTCGATTTTCTGTAGACGAACACACCGAGTGGTACGATACGTTCCTGTACATCTCGACGACGATCTTCTCGGTCGAGTACTTGCTTCGGCTGTGGTCGTGCGTCGAAGATGAGCGCTTCTCCAGCTCTATCATTGGACGGTAGGATGCTGCGCACAATGCTATCTCGCTGATTCGGATCCTCACGCTCCCTCTCTGGCAATGGGTCGAAATCAGAATCACGTGGATGCTTCGCCCCATGTCGGTCATCGATCTCGTCGTTCTCATTCCGTTTTATCTAGAAATCCTCTTCGACCACGGGTGAGACCACGTGCGGACGTGCTCGCTTCTCAATGAAAGCGAACTGATTGAGTTTGCCGTCTAGGGTCACTGATACGTTCCGCGGCGTCGTGACGCTGCGTGGTCTTCGACTGCTGCGCATCATGTCGTTCCTTCGGCTCGAACGGTCGTACAACGCCCTCAAGAACCTGCGGGAACTCTTCGCACAAAAGCGCGAAGAGCTCTGGGTCGTTTCATACTTGACGGCTGTGGTCGTCATCACTGGATCTACCACCATGTACGCTATCCCTTGAGCTCGCCGATCCTGTATTCCGTGATACCCTGACCGTATCTTTATAGCTTTTTCTTGGAAAACCCCGCCCAGCCTGAAGTCTTCTCCAGCCTTGGCGTGTGTATGTGGTGGTCGATCGAGACGATTACATCGCTTGGGTATGGAGACATCGTACCCGTCACCGGGGGCGGCCGCTTCTTCTCGAGCATTCTCGCACTGTGGGGGATCATCTTGTTCACGATTCCCGGCGCCATTCTATCCAGCGGATACGTCGAGGTCATGCTGCAAAAGCAAGAAAGCGCCAAACAAGTGCGGTTCGAGGAAGATCTTCGGCGCACGTTCTCTCGGGAGCTGCAGGCTATGAGCTCAGGTGGCTTTAAACATGGTGCGTGCCTGGCATGCATGGGTTCCAAGACTGTATCATCAGGCACTGACAGCTTGACGACCAGGCCACATCAACTCAAGTGAGAGTGCCCAAGCGCCGTTCTCAACAGCGAGTCTAAGCCAAGTTTCTGAACGACAGTTCCAGGAGCTCCAGCAGCAAGTCGACGTACTCACGTCGCTTCAGGTGAGGAGGCTGTCTCGCCCGGGGATCCGCACGACGAGCTGACGGGACGTCCCCATTTTTTGCACCCATTTCAGAAACAAGTGCAGGCCCAACTGTGCGCGCAAAAAGCACAACTCGATGCGATCCAGCGTCTCCTTGAAGACGCACCAAGTGCGCCCAAGGCCTCGGAGAAGCCGCCGTTCAGCGCGATCTCCGTGCCCAAGTGATTCACGCTGCAGTCTTGTCACACGTCGCAGACACTGTTCAGCCACATACACGGCACTCTCCTGGGGTAATGTCACTCTACTGAATTCCCTCCATTCGAACGGTGTTGCTTGGTCACTGTCTTTGTCTTTTGAAAAGCGAACGGAAGAAGAACCATGGCGTCGGCATCGGCGGCCTCGCGCGTGAACGTGCGCGACGTGCTGCGCGTCAAGGCGGTGGAGTCGTACGTGCGCAACTTCGCGGTCGAGAGCCACCGCCTTCAGGAGCTCCTGGAGGTCACGCTGAGCTACGGCATCTACTGCGTCTCGCGCAACTTCCAGCTCAAGGGCATGACCGTGGACGAACTGCGCACCGTCACGAGTGCGCCTCTCTCGCTGTTCTCACTGGGAGGGAACGCTGCAATATCTAATGGCGAAACTGATTGTTTCCAGAGCACGATCAGACCAAGACACAGGACTATTACGTGCGAAACGCCGCCAAGCCGCCGTCACGGCGGCCGGAACTCGTCGGCGCCTCGGACCCGCAGCAGCTCTACGTCAAGGCGTCGCACTCGTGGCGCGACGGCGAGAACAAGCCCGACACGCCCACAACGGTTGATCCTACTCCTATGCAAAAGGTTGCCGCGACTAGCGAGCCGGAGGTGTTTTTCCTACCCAACGAAGCCCACAAAGGTGCGCTCCAGTCGCGGCGCAGGCGACTCTTCTTGGACTGGTGACTGACATGGAAGGTTGTCATGCGTACTAAACAGACAAGCTGGACGAGATCGACTTCTACACGCGTGTTCTCGGCAAGGCCTTCGTGGATGTGGCGTGGGCCACGTACTCGTCCCGCGGATCGACGCTTCTGGATTCCCACCACCTCCTCGAACGCATGACGCGCGTGGATCAGCGCAAGCGACCCGATCTCATTCCACAGACCGAGCTGCCGGTGTGCAGCTTCGTTGAGTTCCTGAACGCGTATGTGAAGACGAGCGTGGCCAAGATTTCGACGCTCGCAGATTCAGCGTTGGGGGTAGATCAAGGGGCTGACACGTTCGCCGAGGTCTCCTTGGCGGCTGGTGATGCGGCTCAACCGCGCACTCGCCCCGCCAGCATTAGCACGAGGCGTGATTTGGGCGCTGGAAGAGGAGCAGCGCGCACACCAACCCCGAGGCCACGGACAATGCCACCGACTCATCGAGACGGTGGCACTAGAGCCACGACACGGCCAAATGCTTTTGACAATGTGCAATCCAAGATCAAACCCGAGCTACGAGCGCGCAAGGACAAACTGCTGCGCGTCAAAAAGACTCAAACGCAGCTGATGAAGGAGAGTCTCGCGCGTGCGCGGCTCGAGGAGTATGCGGCGAAACGTGGGGAGACTGCAGGTGCCTCTGCCCTCCCGATCAAGCGAATGTCGCTTAACAAGATCACGCCAGGTACGTCTTTCGGGATAGTTGATCATACGTTTGACTCCAATCAAACTCAATGCGCCAATTGTTGTGTCTTCGTAGGTGCCGCTGCCCTGGAGATCGTGGATGACTTCATTCGGTCCCCGCTGATGGACAAGTTCACGGGGGAAGCGCCAACCGCTCACCAGCCATCGACACGAGGCACTCGGTACGTACCGACTGTTGTTCCATCGAACTTGCCGGCTAGTAATGATGCTTTACTCTCAATTGCAGCCGAGACCCGCTCAAGGAGGAACTGTACGGCAAGGCAGCTCACGATGACTCGTTTCTTGGTTGCAAGGCGCCCCCGCCTCGGCAGCCGTCTGATCGCAAATCAGTACCGAGCAAATCAACACGAGGTACGAAGTACTCTATGAGCTAAACGCCTCTGGGAGTCCGACGGAAACCAATCGACGGGATGCATTGGCACAGATTACAGCGGGTGGCTAGGCGATTTTGGTCCACAACATACCAAAACAGTTCGACCCGTATGGGACACCGATGCGACGGGTGAATACGACGACGCGCACTCGGACAAAAGCAGCGAGGGCGAGAACAACCGCGACACGCCCAATCGTCAGCGCGTGGAGCCGACAGGTACAGTTATGACAAGTGCGGCTTGTCATGGATGAGATAATTGATGAACCTCTATTTCTACAGGACGTCGTGACCGCTTTGAATGGAAGTTTGATGTGTAAGGCGTATAGTGGGATGGGCTCTCACGTTGTATGTCATGTGCTTACATTGGTGTTGACTTCGTTCTGTTCAGTCTCGCCAGCCCCCATGACCAAGAAAGAGGCTCGAAGTCAAGAGCGCGAGGAAAGCCAGTTGCGAGGAGCCTTCACGAAGAGGATGACGAAGACTCACTGTCGGCCTCGGATGCCTGGAGTACCCCAAGCAATGCATCCGACCCTGTCTACCGCTGGTTGAAAACTGCAGTTTAGTGTATTCAGGAGAGGCGTTTGCAATTGCAAGGAGCTCCCAGTCAGTATTTTCTTAGATATCTGAGTCTTCGTGCTTCCTCAGCGCGACGACAACGTTGATCGTGGCGTATAGAGCGTAATACGCGAGCAGCACCTTGCCGTACCAGGGCGGACAGTTGAAGTTGTGTTGTCGGAAGACCCAGTAGGAGGATACCAGAGAGACGAAGAGGAAGCCCATACTGATCCAAGCGTGAACATCGAAGCCCATGAGCTGCTCCTCGTTCCGGAAGAATGCGAGCACCATCGGAATGCCCAGCCCCAGCAGAATGTTGAACACAGGACCACCGTAGCATCCTGCGATCGCCATCTCCGGGAATCCCGCACGCGCGACCGACACGTTGGTGATCAAGTCTCCAACGGAGTTGCCCCACGACAGCACAGTGAGTCCGAGCAAACTCGTACTTGCGTGCGTGATGGTGCCGACGGCAACGAGTAGAGCCACCAGCTCATTGGCCACCGTGTAGATCCAGCAAACACACGCGACGAATGCAAGGAGCAAGAACGCTGTGCAGTACGCGAGAGACGACGGAGGGCGCGATCGATGAGTCGTGTAGGATACAATAAGCGCCATGAGGAGTCCCACTGGTACCAGCAGCATCCACAGCGGCGTATTGTGCGGATCTACGGTCGTGTCACCTTGTCCGCTAGTCCAGAGAAGCAGCAGTGGCACAGTTACCCAGCTCAGCGCCGCGAGGGATCGAGACCAGCTCTCCGGATCGATAAGCGGCACTGTCGCATCCCGCATTAGCACGAGCATGATGTTGGGGACGCTGAGGATCTTGATGATGAGACGCTCGGAACCACCATTGATCTGCACGATACGTCGCTTGACGCGCCAGCGCCACCTCAGATGGCGCCAGTACGCGCTCTCGAGGATACGAGCACCATTGGAGAACTTGGCTCGCCCAGGCGAATCCATGAGCTCACTTGATTCGCGCTCGGCGTCCGAGATGAGCGGTGAACTCAAAGAGGACTCGTCGTCCACGATGTCTTGGAAATGGTCTTCAACAACGTCACTTCCAAACACGGGAGCTTTTCTGCGTGGAGAACCAAGCTCTAGACCAGCGGGTGAGCCTGGACTGGTTGGTACTTTCGTGACGAATGCGTAGGTTGGACTGCCGGGCCGCCCTTGCTGCTGCTGTCTGCGTCCACGCGGCGAAAGAGCGTGCCAGAACGCGGAAAGCACGCCTCTTGTGGCAACATCATCGACACTGATCTTGGACGATTGATCAAAGTGATCGCGTGCTCCTTGGAAGCGAGAGAAGCACGCCGGCAGAACGACGCTGCTCACATAGACAGAGTATCCCAACAGGAAGAATAGCTGCGTGGGGTCGCCCTGCGGCTTGACTTCATCGGACGCCGAGCGGGACGCCAGCACAAGCAGCAATATCAGCGATGCTAACAGCGCTGCCACGTCGCGCGAGAACGCCCATCGCTGGACGTCCACGGAGCTCGCGATCGCGACGCACCCGACGACGACCGTCGAGACGAACATGGAGCCGCCCAGTAGCTCATTGATCCCGGCCTCGCCAACACCCGTCGAGTACGCGGCGAGGGCGGAAAAGACGTCCGGCGCGCCGTTACCGAACGCCAGGAACGTCACGCCGGCGACGTCGTACGGGACGTGGAGCTGCACAGAGAAAAACACGACGCGCGTGAGTTCTCCCATCCTGCCGCCCACGGCGCATCCATTCAGATCTATACCTTTTCACTGATGCTCGCGAGCGTGGGGGAAAAGTACCCGTCGGCGGTGCTGCCCACTGCCATTCATTCGTGCGTGAGCGAGGCCACGGGATCCAAAGAGCGCCACAATGCGACTAACGTACGGAAGAAGAAGAGCAGACAGAGCCACGCGGCCAGCACGCCGTAGGAGACGAGCGGCGCGTCCGGGAAGACGCAATAGTGGATGTAGAGGTAGTCGATCTCCAGCGGCCCGAGCGTCGCGTTGCGCGCGGCCGCGGAGCTCGCGCAGTCGAACGCCGCGCGCGCCACCGTCGACGCGTCCATCCGTAAAGCTCCGTTTGTCCGGATGATGCGGGGGCGGAGAATCTGGGTGTTCTCTGAGTTCAATGTAGTTGGTTCGTACTGCGTTATATCGGTTAGGAACTATTTGACTCAGACTGGAGTAAAACGACATAAACGATCCGGGGTTGACATAAATGAGGCATAAATAGTATTTTGATACGCTCTACTCTAACGTGGGGAAGAACTCGGCCATGAAGTCGTCGTCTTCGACGTCGATGCCCACGGGGTTTGGGACGGCCGGAGTGCCCACTGCGGGCGGCACCGCGCCCATCGCGAATGACATTGGATGGAAGAAGCCTGGGTGCATGCCTGGCGCGAACGGTGCCATTCCGAACATCGCGAACGCCGGCGGCGGACACATCATAAACGGATGCACGGGCACCTGTGCGGACGCCGCCTCGGCGTTGTTGTGGTGCACGAGCGCGCCGATCAGCTTGTCGAAGAGTTGCTGCGTCTGCTGCACTTCGTCTTTGAGCTCTGAGATTTCTGACTTGAGATCGCCCATGCTTTCGCCCGCGCTGTCGTCACTGTCGTCCTCCGCGTCATCGTCACCGTCCTCGCCGTCGCTCGCCATCGCTTCGTCCAGCACAGAAGACGGCGACGATGCCGCACGGAGCGGAGAGCACGGGGCGGACGAGCGACGCGCGATCTTGCGGAGCTGCGAGGCGTCTCCTCGCACAAAGTGCGCGTGGCGGAACTCGAGGCACTCGATCGCGCGGGTCTTGTGGCGGCGCACGGTCTTGCGGAAACCGTGGAGCGTGAGCTCGGTCACAAACGCGTGGAGGTTGCGGTGCTTGAAGAACTCTGGGAGCACGTCGCGCGCGAACGCGGCCGCGTCCAGGATGAAGAAGCCCATGCCCGTGGCGTTCCAGCACACGAGGCGGCTCGCGCACGTGTTGACCATGTAGTACGTCTTCTCTACGAACGTGACGCTCTCGGTCTCATCGCTGGCCATGGTCGGCAGGAGCTTGGTGACGTCCATGTGGTCGTCAACTGCGGACGCGCGCGGAGAGTCCTCGCCGTCGCTTTCGTGGAAGAGCGTGAACGCGAAGTCGTCATCCGCGGGCACGCCCGGGACGGCCAGATCCAGCAACTCGTCCAGCGAGAGGTCCAGTGGTACGCCCGCCAGCGAGAGCTCGAGGTCCGCTGCGGCTGCCGTCGTCGTCATCTTCATGAAGTGGGGGGATGGAAGCGGTGGTCCGCGGTGTGTGCGGGGCCGAGTGAATTGAACAATGCGAGTGTCTGTCTCTCTGCTCCGACCGGGGTCGTCCAGAATCCAGTGTTCAGACCTCTGGGAATCCCAAGAGGCACTCTGGACCAGCGAAGGCGATCCAGAGAGCGAAAAGCACCGGCCGTCATATTTCGACGCACTTTCGTTGTTTTCGTTCGGCGTCTAACGCGCCGGGCCACAAAAGCAATGGCTGCACAAATGGCTCTTCTCTTGCAAGACGCTGTTTTTTTTCGAACAAAACGCACGTAGCCCTACCCCCTTTCATCAGTTCTCTGCCTTTCGCTTCAACTCGGCCGGCACCAAGAAGATCCAAAAGCGATCTGAGGCTTTTGTCCATTTTGCTTCGCTAAAAACCTCGAGTACTCGTCCTCGCGATGTCCATAGCACCGCTAGTGGTGCGCGCAGAGTGGCCTACTGTACAGTCCACACTCAAACGCCCTGGTGCCGCCTGCGTGGCTTATGTCATAACCGACACGAACTCGCCTGAGGCAGACAAGATGCTGCCATCACACTTCCCACCGCCGTCCGCCCTTCCCTCACCAACGGAGGTCCCACCGTCGCCGCTCCAGTCCCGAAAAATTGCTCGCTTGATTCCTGTGTTCACAGTCGGATTTCTTGACGGCACGGCCATGCTCGTTCCGCGTCCCACGGTCTGCCAGCGTGGCGAACGGCAAGACAGGTCAGATTCCCTCGCGCGAGTGGCATGCGCGCTGCCCGCTGGTCATCCTTCGCACCCTCCATCAAGAATGGCGATCTGAGCCTCGTCGGACATGGGGGATACTCGAAGCGTCTTGTACCAGCTGAGCTTGCTTGGCCCCGGCGTACGTACCCAGCTCTTATTAGGTGGAAGCTGCTGGGCAGCTCCCGGGAGTCACGTCACGTAGTGGGCGCGCACCAACCGAGTGCACCCTGTACGATGGATCACAGGAACCGGCTGCATGCAGCAGCGGTTGCTGGCCAAGCATGGGCGCGTGGGTCAGATCGGCTCTGTCTCCACCACACAGCGACTGCGTCCTTCAGAAGCGCAGTACCGTACTTACGCTGCAGCAAGTGCCATGAGCCAGGACTCGCTCTTCTATCCTCGTGCGCTGCTGCCATCCCCCACGGCGGTCGCCTTGATACTTGATACATGCGACTCAGTCGGCCAAGCGCGTGAACGAAAATGAACCCATTGCCCACCCACCCCACCCCGTCGCAAGCGAGATTCGACCTGCCACGGTTGCACCGGTTGTGCCAGCGGAAGATGACGCCTGGTCTGCCCAGGCGCAGGCCGAGCCATCAATGACCTCGCTTCCCTCGCCCAGACGTTGAAGCTGCGGGCAGTGTACATTACCATGTACACCATCGACGTGGCGAGATGGATTTTCACACGCAAGTGTACATGTGCCGAGTACTTTCTAGATACGCGGACGACACCGTGGCTCACCGCAATCGGACCGCGGCTGTTGCTCGTTCTCAGGCGCGCGAGCCTGTCGCCGCCACAGGCTCTTCGTCGCATGGGGAACGAGGTCTCGCAACCGTGGATCATGAAGCATCCGCTATCCGCTATCGGATACAGTAGTGCCATGGCATGCCAGAGGTGGCGCCAACGTTCGACCACCGGCCGAGTCGGCGTCGCCACTGCCACAAGTGCGATGGCTTCACATGTCCCTTTTCTGTCGAATAGCCGCTCACAAAAACAACACTGGATCAAAATATGTGACACGGACCCACAATCCAGCGTGTACTACTGTAGTTTGCTTGGTCTCTGCTCGCTCGGTGCTGGACGCTCAAGAGAGCGAGGAGCGGCGCCTGTTGCGCTGCCGGAGCTTGCTGATGACCATGGCCGAGAGCGTGATCTTGGGCACGCTGCCGCGCGGCCGCGTCGTGGTCTCCTCCGGCAGCGTGATGACCTCGGCGAAGGTCGAGAACTCCTCGGCGGCGTGGAGAAAGTCGTCCAGCGAGAACTCGTACTTGCGCAGGTGCTGCATCACGCACGCCAGCGCCTTGCGCTTGCCCTTGTCGCCGCCGCCAAAGATCTGCACCACGCGCGCCACGATCTCCTCCAGGTCGTTTAGCGTCTCGCTGAGCTCCGAGTGGCTCCCGACCACGCCGCAGTTGCGCAGGCGCGCGGCGCGGACGTCTTCCTGCACGAGCGAGCCCAGGTGGCGCAGCGACGTCTGCTTGATGTGCGTGATCTTCTTCTTGAACTCGCTCAGAATGTTGTGCGCCATCTCCGGGTAGTGCTGGCTGATGCGGTCGAGCCCCGGGCGGCTGAGCACGAGCATGTTGATGTAGGTCTTGGCGCGGATGCTCGCCGCGCGCTTGGACTCGGTGAGCATCGCGATCTCGCCAAAGTAGCTGCCCTCGAGCAGCGTCGCCACCACGACCTCCTTGGCCGTGTCGGCGTGGAAGAGGATCTCGGCCACGCCCTTGACGAGAAAGTACATGTGGCGCCCCACCTGGCCTTCCTTGAACACGTACTCGCCGGGCGTGCAGAACTCTGGGTCCAGAATGCCCATTAGGTAGCTCACGCACATGTCGTCCTGGGTCGCGAAGAACGCGATCTTGCTCACGACGTCGCGGTTCAGGTGGAGCATGACCTGGCTGCGCAGGTTGTCGGAGAGCGCCGTGAGGATCTCGTCTTCGTTGTCGTCGTCGCGCTGCGAGAGGAAGTACTCGTAGTACCGCCGCAGCCGCGCGCCCAGCGGTTTCGAGATGTTCCGGTCTTTCAAATACGCCTTGAGTCGATCCATGCGCTGCCGGTTGGTCTGCCGTGTGTAGTGCATCTCGTCGACGATGCCCGCGAGCGTACCGATCACGTACGTGAAGGTCGAGGCGCCGACCAGCACGCCGACCGTGATGAACAGCACCTCGGCGGGGTTCCCGGGCGACGTGTCCCCGTACCCGACCGTCGTCATGGTGGTCACGGCCCAGTACACACTGAACACGTAGTACTCCAGTCGCGTCGTGTGGGGCGGGAGCGAGTCGAATGCGCTGGCGCCGTACGCGGCCCGCGACGTCACCGAGACGTAGTAGTACCCGCACGTGAGCATGTGCGCGATGAAGCACACTTTGGCGGTGAGTCGAAAGAGCCGAATGGTCGAGTGGCGCGCGGCCGCCATGGTCTCCATCCCCACGGCCGTGCGCACGAGCTTGAGCAGACGAAACAGCTTGAGCAAGCGGATCGCACGGATCAAGTAGATGGTTCTGGACTGGGACGACACCACGCTGCCGATGATCGAGGCGATCGGGAGCGTCGAGCTCACGTCGATCCAGAACCATTTCTTCAGGTACGCGAGCGCGATCCCGCGGTCGTCGGCCACCAGATGACCCGATTTGTTGAAAAACGCCAATCGGAAGTTGATGAAAATGTCCACTGCAAACACACATTCAATCGCGATCTCGAGCTGGTCGATGATTCGGTTCTTGGGCGCGTCCAGTAAAAACGTAGTCTCATAAGGGATCATGATCGCGCAGTATACGAGCGCAACAGCGATCACGATGTCCCAGCGAGACTTCATGGGATGATCAGGCATGATGGGAGCCGAGATCCGCTTTTTGAAACGCGCCCACAGACGCGCATTGTCGTGGCGAGCAAGCAGGCCGATCATCTTCTTCTTTTCGTGAGCAGAGTTGAAGACGGACACACCCATGGAGATCTCCAGGGTCATGTTTTCAAGAATATGAAGCGGCACGGCTCGATAGGATTGCAGCACGCCGTCGAGGAGAACCGTGAGTGTCGGGTAGATGTTCTCGATGCCCGTGAGCTCGGAAACAGGGTCATTAATACGCGAGTTCATGAAGACCTTGTAACGCGCCAGCGCCTGGTCATACACTCGATCGTACAGGTTGCTTCGCTCTGTGTGGTACTGCGTGAGCGAAGCCTCTACCTCGGGGAACTCCTCCAACAAATGGTCAAAATCTTCTTTCGGTAGCGTGTACAGATCGCAGTTGGCCTTGGCGGTGTACGAGTTTTGGTGGAGCGTGTAATTGAGAAGCGAGGATTCGCCGAAGATCCCGTGCTCCGTCAGCACTTCCAGCACGATGATCCACTCGCCGTCGTTGGCTGTGCGTTTGACTTCGACGATGCCGTGGTTCAAGATGAACATCTCGGTGCCGACGGACTTCTCGCGCGCGAGAACGTCCCCTTTCACGGCGATCAAGGGTTTGATATACATGGCCATATCCATCACAAATTGTGCGCTAAGGCGCTGGAGCGCCGGAATCAAAAAGAACGTATGCCGATACGTCTCGCTGAGAATCTCCCCACGCAGCGAAAGTGACAACTCGCACAGAATCTCGCGCTCGTTGAAAGCGCTCGTCTTTGCAATGTAGTGCTTGAAGTACCGCAGCAAGTTCACTTTGAGGTCGCGCGGCATGGCGCGCTTGTTCACAAACTCCTGCACCACGCTCATTTTGCGCACTCGTGTTGTCGACTCGCGGTTCCAGTTCTCGAGAATCTTGGTGATGTTGCCGATGATGATACCGTACCCCGACGCGCCGATTACCTGTGCGACCATCGCGAACAACCGCTCGTTCGTGGTTGTCGCGTGAATATCCCCGTACCCCACGCCTGCGAGCGTCGAGACGACCCAGTAGAAACTGTAGAGATACCGAACGGAGGCGCTCTCACCACCCAGGTTTGCAGCGGTGATCCAGTTCATATCGTTAATGTCATCCGAGTATCCCACGAGGTTCCAAAAGCATGACAGCAAGTGAGCCAGAAGCAAGACCTGGCACAGCACCATCGAAAGCCGCGCGACCACGGCGTCGAGCTCGAGGGCGTCCTCGATTTTCATCGCAAAGTTCCGGAGCTTGATCAATCGGGCGAGCTTCGTGACTCGCACGAGGCGAACCATACGCGTGAGCTTGAGTGACGCGACCGTTCCCCCTTTGCCTCTGAAACCATCAACACCTTCAACCATGTACTGAGTCGGAAGCACAGCCACCACGTCGGGGAAGAACCACGTCGCGAGGTACCGTCGCGCGATCATTTTCCGGTCGGTGACGAGCACGTCGTCGTCATTCAGATAAAACCCGACGAAGAAATTGTGGAACACGTCGAGCAGAAACAAAACGTCGGCCATGATGCTGAACACTTGCCACACCAACGCTAGCTCCACGTCCGGGAAACCAACCTCGATGGGGACCGTAATCGCGGAGTACAGCACGATGACCATGATGAGCGAGTCCCACGTGAGTTTGAAGCTGCTCCGAGGGTCTAGCACGGGGAACATCTTCGACAAGAAACGCATCTTGTGGTGGCGGTAGTGGGTCCATCTCAACAACATTCGGTGGCGAGGGCTGAGATCGTTGGGGTGGACCACCACGGACGTGCGAGGCTCAATGCTTCGCTGAGTGGTCCCCATGCCAATAGAAGAGTGCGCGCTCGCAGAGTTCTTCCTGCCGACAGATCCACGTTCCCCTGACGGCTTTCGACCAACAGAACTTCGGCCAGCCGAGGTCTCCCGCTCACGGCCAGATGCGCCTGATCCCTTGCGCCGCGCGCCGTCCGGGGTACCGGATCTTCCGGTCGAGGGCGACGGCGGCTGCCGCTCGTTCAGCATCGCGAGCGTGACGGCAACAATAGCCGGTGTGCTTGTTCGTTGACTCGGTGAGCGCCGTCCTCCCATAACGAGACCGCGCAAGGTCTCTACCACTTCCCCTTCCACGTTCACGAGCGGCATGACCTGATGTTTCTTCACTCGCTGCCCGTCAGTTGGCACGTCGACCTGGCGAGGCGACCGGAGGTCTTCATCTTCATTGACTGACGCCATTACGTGCCGGGATGAAGCTCGGCGCGAGCTCGACTCGGTGGCGCGAGCGGGCGTGCCACCGTCTGCGGTTGCCTGACCATGGGCGTGGGCAATTGCTGCGAGCGATGGCAGGTGTGGGTTCCGTTGCTGACTACCGGTCGAGGTCATGGTAGTCAAGACACAACACACGGCGCCGACAAGAAACACAAGACTGGTACACCGCGACGGATGCGGAGCCGGGCTGCCATGCAGCTTGCAACGCTTGGGGTTCCGCACGAGTGAAGGCTTCGAGATGTCGCCACCCACGCTAGGCCTAATTCTGGACTTGTGAACCGTTTCGGTTGCGCGTGGCCGAGAATACTATCACTTCGTTGCCAACGCTCCGTCACGATTAGCACGCGAGACGTGAGCATTTAAACAAATCATCCTGAGATGATTCTCGGGACGAGCGACAGCAACATGATCATGTAGACCACGCTCAACTCAGTCAGTGCAAAGGCTTGCGCTAGTTGTTGGGCGTAATGCCGTGAGAGCAAGTAAATAAATATCCATGACGTGTCATGGATGTTTGCGACCGCCTACGTGGGCACGACAACAGCGCGGCCTTCACCTTCTCCCTGGACATCCGTAGCAATGCGCTTGGTGGCGTAATCTCGGTCCTTGGCCCCCGCGATGTAGTCGAGCTCCCGACAAATCGTTCTAGGCTTAGGCGCGAAGAAAACGTCATAACCTCGAGGTAAAAAGGCGAAAAAGAGGCTCAGCGACGAGCAGAAGAAACAGCAAAGCGCGAGCTGAGTCAGCGAACCCACGCGGAGGATACCGTAGAACTCGCGCCCGAAGGAAGCAGAGGACGACATCACGTACACGAAGGCCCACCACGCGAGAACTGATGCTGTCGCAAGCGCCACCATCGTGCGGTGGCTCGTCGACACTTCGACGAGCAGGCGAGCGTTCGCGAGAAATACGACCGTGAAGTTTTGCGTGAGCCCGAGCGACCACAGGTCGTTGTCTTTGCCCGTACCCGACCAGGGAACAAGCGGGATCAGTTTTGCCGGGATGAGGATGATCAGAATCGATGCCACAGTTGCCTCGAACATCCAGTAGACGAAGCGCCTCACGTTTAGAAAAGCGTGGGATGACCCATCCTGGTACAGCCGCGGATATTGGAGAATCGTCCGTGCATTGATATCTTGATCGAACACCGAGAAGAAGAGCACGGGTAGCGATGTGAAGCAAATGTTGAAGAGCTGCAGGAGCGGGTCGTAGTACGAGCTCTGACCGGAAAAGAGGCAGTAGATACCGTACACGAATTGCGGCAGCACGAGGAGCACATTCTTGTAGAAGATGTACAGCGTGAGCACCGCGATGCGGCGGTTCATGGATCTGCCGTGGACGAGCACGAGCTTCTGGAGGAACCGGAATGCAGGAATCGAATAGTCGCTCGCGTCGGACGCCTGATTACCTTCCTCTCCAGCGATCCCGACGCCGATGTGGGCCCGTTGGATCATGGGGACGTCGTTCGCGCCGTCTCCCACGGCCATTGTCACCTTTTCTGGATATTTTGAACGAACCATGCCGACGATAAACTCTTTTTGCTTGGGGCTGATCCGTGCACACACAACCGACTCGCACCGCATGCACAGCTGCAGGAACTCGTTCTCCAGCTCGAAGTCTCGAATTGCCTCAACGGCATTGTCACTGAGAATCATCGCCAAGCGAGGTCCGGAAGGAGCGGTTGATAGATCGGTCTTGGGTGCACCGCGAGCAGAAAGCCACCCAAGCAGTGGCCTCTGCAGATGAAGTGGGCTTGTTGAGATGTAGGCATCTCCTTGTGCTTGCTTGAGTTCCCTTTCGAAGAAATGCAACGCTGTCGACTTTGACTCGAGCCAGTGCGACTCAGTGAGTCTGATCAGCCGCATCTCACTCGAGATCAACCGCACGGCGTACGCTACGTTCGTGGCTGTGTCCGGACGATCACCAGTCAACATCCAAACTTTGATTCCAGCTTCTCGGAACTTCTCCAGTGTCTGGGGGGCGTCATCTTGGATCTTGTCCTCAATAGCCGAGATCCCAACCAGCATCAGATTTCGCTCCAGTGCCGATATGACGGACGCCATCGAGTCAGCTTCATCGGATTCCACGGCGTTCGCGTCGCTGCCGCGCGCTCTCGATTTTTTCTTCAGGCGAGTCCGCATCTCAACATACTGCGTGTTCCATGTAGCATACTCATCCGTAGAGAGTTCGCGCTCTGCGATACACAGAACGCGGAGTCCGTTGGCGCTATAGACTTGCATTTGGTCCTTGGCTTGTTGCAGTTTACCTGCGTGATTCTGAACGCTTAGATCGCGCAAAATGACTGTATCTGCGCCTTTACAATACAGCACGATTTTGCCGTCCGGATGCCTGCATATGATGGAGCTCTTCTTCCGCTCACTCGTGAACTCGAAGAGATGGAGAATCTGAAGCTCGAGCACTTGACCCTCCATGTTCACTGTGAGATGGCCGTTATCGCGTCCAACGAGCGTGACATTCAGACGAGCTGCAGCAGTGACGAGAGCCTTCTCATCTGGTGACGGTCCAGAGAAGTCCGCCGTCGAGGGCTTGGTTTGGGATTTGCCAGCGTCTCCGGAGGCTGGAGAAATGGAGTTGTTCACAGCTAGGTTGAGCAGAAATTTGTTCAACTGCGAACTGAGAGGAGAGCGGGCACGAGTCAAATCAATATTCGTGGCTGATTGCGTGTCGTCGAAGGTGTCGACAGATGTACTGGTGGCGTCGAAGGTAGCAACTGCCGAGCTTTCCGAAGCACCGCGGAAGCCATCTGCAATTGGCTTCAAAATGCACCGCTCTTCATCAAAATCAAATGTCTTCCCGTCCACGTGGCATGACCGGAACTCCATGCGGTTGCACGTGAGAGTGCCCGTTTTGTCGGTGAAGACGTGCTCAATTAAGCCGAGCTCCTCGTTCAGCTCGGAAGACTGCACTCGTACTGATGTCTGCTTGGAATTGGGGGACTCGCTTGCTTGGCTACCTGGTACGGGCTGACAACGCATCTCCGGGTCACTCTGGATAACGTTCGCTTGGAAGTAGCGCGTAAAGTCGATGGTCACTTGGAGCGAGATCGGTACGAAGTTGGAGAAGAGCAGCATGTACGCCAGAAAGAGGTAGACCAAGTCGAGAGTGTCCAGAGTCTTCACGTCGTCGTCGATAAATGGGTTCTCCACGACCGACTTGGAAGTGACCATGCCCTTTTCAACAACTACGGCTGCCGTCAAGATACCGATTTGCGCGAGCACAACCCACAGTGTGACCTTGTTGATGAATCGATAGAGCCAACTGCGCTTGATTGGTGTATCGGAAGAGTTCTGCCGCACCCTTGTGTCATCACCAGTGTAGATGACGACTCCAATCGCCCACCGAGTATCCTTCAGCTGCGTGCCCTTCAGCAGCACATGATTGATGTCAAGATCCAAGGAGTCCTCACTCGGAGCTGACTTCGAGACCTTCAGTGAGCCTTCAAACCGGTCGATTCGACGGTTAGGAGGCTCGCACTCTATCGTGAGCTCTTTGATACGATCCACTCCGGCTGCAGTAAGCTCGCCTGCAACTGAAAAACACTCATGGCCGAAAGGAGCTATGCAAAGCTCCGCTGGAACATACCGCGGCTTGAGTGTTGACTCACCATCCAAGTTCGCGGTCATCACGAAGCATCGTCCGTGGTCGCTGCTGGTAGCGATCAGCAGAACATCGGCTGCAACTTCTTGATTGTCAGTGATTCGAACGAGATCGCCGACTCGCACGTCGGCACAGACTCCATTCGTGAAGGTGCCACTGCTGTTGGTCGCTGGGCTTCGCACGACTCGTAAACCGAGCTTAGCAACTCGAGCATTGTTCTGGAGGCTGTCGGATCGATGGCGATCCAGATCTTCAATAAGGTCTCGTACTGCGCTCACAACCATGATGAATACGAGAGGCACGACCATGGTTGGAAAGCCAGGCGTCGACGTGACTTCTGGGATGAGCTGGAGCGCTGTAATGAAGAGGAAGTAGACGTTGGAGAATCGCGTGAACTGCTTGAACAAGTTCTTGGGCAGAAAGCTCAAGGGCGTGTAGACCGATGTTTTCACGATGTTGGGCGGAAATGTTTGGTTAGGATCTTCGACGCCAACGTTCACCGTCCGGAACTGTGCGCTGGTCGCGTCAGACCCCACGAGTTGCCTACTTGACGCCTTATCAAAACCAGGGCGGGGCTTTCCGTCTCCATCATTTGCAGCCAGCAGCTGAGTCGTTCCAGCCTCGACGGCCACCGTCGCGCTGGAACGTCCATTCGGGGCTGGAGCGAGAAGGCGCATCGGCTGCACCTTCATGGATCAAATGAAGTGGCTCAAAGAGTCCCTCCCTTGGCGCGCAGTACAGGATCAATACTCTGGCTGACGCTCCAACGACGCTTTCTTGACAGTCAAGCATAGAGTGTCATCTAGAGATGCGGGATAGATGGCCGAATAAAGATGCACATCATAAAGATGGACCGCCGAATAAAAAATGCATAACCCACCATGCAGCAGGAGCTAAAAATGGGCACTCACGATTTTGGAGCCGTTAGTGTCTGATCTGAGCTCGAAAAAGGCTGCCCACCTCCTCCAACAGCCTGGATAGTTGACGTGAGACTGGCAATGTGCATCACAATCCTCACAGTGTGGTGGTGATGAACCCAAAGCACAGCCTTGCCTCGAGTGCAGCTGAGTGTATACCGGATATCAACACATGGGCTGCAGCGAAAGCAAAGAAGAGCTCCACTTACGCGATGACTATCAGCGGATGCTGAAGAACCCAGACGTGGTGGCCACCATGGAATCTGTACGGAGTGAGTAGCCCTTGTTGGAAGCGATTTCGAGCTATCACTCACATTCACACACACTTCAGTCGATGTTCGAGATTCGGGGCTCCGCTTTTACCGCGTGTTTGCACAAATGGACACGGAGTACGCACCGCAAGCCTACGAGGGCGTGATAAAGTTCATGAATCCCTCACGATGTACCTACGTACCAGTGGGAGTCGATCGATCGATCTCGACGAATTCCATGCCTTCCTGAAGCTAACACGCACGAAACTGTCCGACCAGGTCTTCAGCGCTCTTGGTAAGCCACCAGCACCCGCTTGCACAGGATTGAGAGAGAATTGACATTGATCATGGATCCAATTGCTTAGGACACCAGCATGCTTCACGGAACGTTACCTTCGACGACTTCATCTTGAACATGTGGAATTTCTGCACCATGACCACCGATGAAATTCGAGACGCAATTTTCCACTTGTATGGTACGGAAGGCCTCGTGCACCATGACTTTCAAGAGTACCTGACAGCTGAGGAAAGATGATGATCACAGCGGGACACTAGATGCCGCTGAGTGTGACAGTCTCTTTCGAATGCTTCACAACACCAATGACCTTCCTTCGGCGATTCGACAGGTCGTCAAAGATGTCGACGCAAACGGTGACGGCCAACTCGACAAGGGTGAGTCAGTCTGAGCCAAACATCATTTTTTCATTACTTACCGGTGCGGTGCGACTTCAGCTGAATTTGCGGTCCTTTGTGGCAGGCATACATCCTTCGCTGAGACCTGTGTTTGGTATACAGAGGAAAACACGACAGAAGGTGAGATAGTTCAGTACCCTGCAGGTTAGTTGCGACTAACATCGTGTCGATCATGAAAGTGCCTCGGTGAAGCGTACTGGGTAAAAGCGAAGAAGAAGCGTGCGCGTATCTTGGCCGGCGAGAAGGATATTTTCATGTTGGTGAACCACCGACGAGCCCAGAGCACTGCCAACCCCACTCAAGAGGATGTGCTGAGTAAAGCTCCCGTCACCGCAACTCCAAGTCCGCGGCCACCGGTGCGCCGAGCTTCAGACGGCGTTGCAGCGATGGAAGCTAAAAGACAACGCGAAGAGTTCGAGGCATGGATTACAACTCAGCAGCAGGAGCACCCGCTTGTCGACCAGTACCTGAAAGCATATTGCGAAGTCTTTGTCACGAAGAGCCACCTCACGAATATTCGTGCAAGAGACAAAGCGGCAGATAGTGCGGGGACAGATGCGATCGAACTTGCGACTGATTTGCGCCATCTTCTAGCAGTGAGCGAGAAACGTGAGGCAGCATCAGAAACCACATACTCTTTCAAGAGAACCGCTGCTCAGTCTCTGACAAGTCGGGGGTTATGTGGCTTTCAGGCTTGGAGGAAGCAAAATCGAACCTTGTCACGTACTGGGGTGAGGAGGAGACAGCGGCAAGGAGCGCTCGCCACGAAACGGTTCGAGCAGCCATGAACGTTCTTTCGCCCAAGACATTGTCGAACCATACGGCTAAAAAGGTTAGCACGCTTATCCACGCTCATGCGACGCTCCCACGATACTGAGAGTGTAAACGTACGAACCCCTCAGGATGGTACATCAGCAGTGGCAAGCTATCTGCAGAAGAAGCTCGACGCCGCGACGGCCGAGGTCCACGTCCAGTTCCAACAGCGATGGGAGCGACTGGAACGAGCTTCAGCCCTCTTGGCGGATCGTACACTTGCGGCTGCGCCTCCACCGTTGGAGCGAATGCAAACGAAGAAAGCGGCGGACCGACGCCTCACCGCACCGACGTCAAAGCCTACCTCGCGCGTGGTCCCCGCCGCGCCACCGAACGAAACTTGGACCGCACACTTCGACACGACCCACAACAGCGTGTACTACGTGTCGTCTCATGGGACGTCCACGTGGGAACGCCCGGACGGCTTCATGTCCTAGCGGCCGAACAGCCTGGCGTTCGTGAAACGCATGTATTTACCGCTTGCCTAGCGCGTTCTTGGATGCCGCCGACGCGCAATGGAGCTGCACGCGGCTCTCGTACCCTTTCCACACCTGACACGTGATCGCGAGGTCCTCGCGGAACGGCTCGCTTTTCTGCAGTGCCACGCAAGCGTTAGCTTATAGTCTGTGAAAGCAAGGAGAACAGTGGGGGGAAAGCGCACCTCGATCTGCGCGTTGATCTCCTTCAAAACCTCGTTCAGGCGCGTCACCGAGCCGGCGATGCGCTGGAGAAGCGCCTACGCAACACACCCGCAGCCTCATAATCAGCTCAGGTACCAGCAACTGGGGCGACGTCCTCCTCAACCTCCGTGTTCCTACCTTTTGTTTCTCCTCGTGCGGATCTGCGCCGGCGACGAGCGCGATATGGATGGAACGAGCACAATGCGGAGGATTAGCACACTTGACTGGGGACGCACGTACACCGCGTGGAGCCGTGTGGCGGCGCGCGGAGAGCGGAGGGAAACAAACCGTTCACTTACTCTGCATGTTGGGCGCGCTTTTTCTCTGGGAAGTTATGTCGCGCCAGTTTCCGAATTCAAAATGGATTGGCTGAAAATTTTATCCAAACAGTTTTATTGGACAATAACTGCGTCCTCGGAGAGTGCCAGTATAGTGACATGTCACTATCCGTGTATCCATCTTGTATCATCACTGCGACGGGAGATCGCTCGTGATCCATCCGACCATCGCCGCCACGAGCTGCGCGTCGTGCTGGCGCCACACGTCGCGCATCGGGTCGTGCGGCAACTCGGGCGTCGCGGGCGCCGGTGGTGGTTGGGCAGTGCCGTTGGCTGTGCGGCCGCGCGGCGGGAGGTCCTGGCGCTGCTGCTGCTGCACGAGAAGGTGCGACTCGTGGAGGCGGTCGAGGTGGCGGTAAAAGGCGGCCTGGAGTCGCGCGCGCAGCGTCAAGACGGCCTGCACTTCCTCCATCGAGCCGAATTCAAACACGAGCCACTCGTCGATGACCACGGTCCACGTACTCACGGACACGAGTGAGCCGTCTCCGTCCGGCGACTCCACCTCGATCTGCGATTCTTCAACTTCGATCTGGTCGGCATTGCCCACGAACAGCAGCAAGATAAGGGGCGTGGGGAGCTTGGTCGCATTCTTCGCGACGCGCGTGCGCTCAGACTGCATCATCTCATGGTACACCATCCACTCCAGGCCGTTGCCGCTCGTTTCATCGTCATCGTCATCATCTTGACCTGGTTTCCCCTTCTTGCCACGAACACTGCTGGCACCGTTACCACCCTTGTTTAGCATTGACGATGAATCAAGGCGCACTTTGACCTTCTCCTTGGACGTCCAGTTGCGGCTACCAGGAATCGGGCGCGTCGACAAAACGTTCGGGTACAAACCGGCCCCGAGCGCCATGAAGAACGGCGCCAGACGCTGCGCGCTCCAGCGTGCCATAGGCGCAGACTGGTGGCGTCGGTTTGCGAATTGCCCCTGTTGGCGCTGCGCTTGCGGCTCAGTCGACGAGCCGACGAGCTGAGACGCTTCCGTCATACCGAGCTGCTCAAGATCACGTTCGAGTTGACGGTAGATTGACGTGACTTGGTCAAGCGTCGGGCGATGCAGCATGTTACGACGACAGAACATGTCGATTTCGCTGTGCGCTCTCGGATGGAATTGCAGGTATCCTTCCATCGCGAGGAGCAGCACGAAATGGTCACTCTGAACACTAAACGGCGTCCCCGCCTCTCGGAGAAAGCCTTGTTTGGACGCTTCGACCTGACGCAATTCATCACTGGTCATTCCGAGGAAATTGAGGAACGGGTCACGGTAGCCGCTCAGCGCGCATGTCGTTCGGACGATCGCGTCAAATCCGCCAAAAACATGGCTCCACAACAGCAGCTTGCCAACATGGACCGACACACCGCTGTCACAGATATGGGCCAAGTGCCAGCCAAGCAGGGTGAGGTTTTTCGAGCGGTCGAGAGCGCTCATCACCTCCAAACGATCAAGCGACGCATCAATCGCATTCTCGCTCGGCGAGTCCATCGCCAACATCAAGAACTCCTTGGCGTCCTCGATGTGGAGCTTCTTCTCGAACTGCAGGAGCTTGATGTGTAGCATCAGTTCTTCGAGAGGTGTCGTCAGCAGCTCTGGAATCATGAACTCTTTCATAGCCGTCTCGTACCGCGACTTCGAGAACAAACGGAAACAGACTCCAGGTCGAACACGCCCAGCTCGCCCCATGCGCTGCACGCAATTGGCCTTCGCGACCCACGTTGTCTGAAGCCCCATCACGAACGATGAGCTGGAGGTCGTCGCAAGAGCATGAGCCTGCTTGGACTTGCCACAGTCGATGACAAACACGACGTCTTCGATCGTCAGACTGGTCTCGGCGATATTGGTTGCGAGAATGAGCTTTCGTTTACCACGAGGAGGCTTGAGGAAGGCGCGGCGTTGCTCTTGAGCAGACAATCGAGAATGCAGCATGGCAATTTCGTACGTCGATGCAGTCATGTGGGAACGCAACAGTTCGCGCTCCATGTACGAAATCTCTTCCCAACCAGGTAAGAAGACCAGGATTGCTCCCTGAGAGTCGGCATCGTGCAACGGGAACACTTGCTCAATCATGTACAACAGTTGGAGAAGCAGGCTGTAGTCGACGGACTGATCTCGCGAAAGCGCATCCTCCTGGCGGACATAATTGCTCAAGAGGTTCGTCTTCACATCTTCACTGACAACATCCAAAGCTCCGCGCAGCATATCACCCAACGCGGCTGGCTGTTTACTTGGTTTCACGGTCGTCGGTTTCTTCTCCTTCAGTGGCTTCTTCGCCTTCTTCACTTTCGGTAGGTTGGGCGGGGCATCCGGAGGAACACCAAAGCACGTAGCAACATGCATTCCGAACGCCTCCTCATCCGAAAACCCGCCAGTCTGGCACATTGGACACTGGAGTCCACCACCGTTCAAAGCATCCTCCTCTTCGTCACTTTCCTCATCCTCCTCACCGTTCTCATGGCCTCGTGAAGCGTGCTGAGTAATTGCCGACGCGCCACCGGAAGTGTTCGCATGATGGATGAGAGCTAAGACATCTTCAAGGAATAGTGTCGTGACGGGGAAGCACCGCCCACCCACCATTTCCAGAATGGGCGCGTCGAACTCTGGTTGGAAATACTGGGCAAACTTCTCGACTTGGATCGTGGCACTCATCAGAATCACCTTCAGATCTTTGCGTCGCTTCAAGATGCTCGACTTGAGCAAAATCAAGAGGAAGTCAGTGAACTGGTCGCGCTCGTGAACTTCATCGAGAATGAGATGCGAGAAGCCCTGCGCGAGCGGGTCCGAATTGAGCCACTTCAAAAGCGTGCCGGTCGTACAGAAAATGAGTTTGCTCTTGTGAGAATCGAACGAAGAATCAAACCGAATCGCGTGACCAACTTCGATCGGACCACCACCTAAGCCTGCACGCTCCTTGACAACACGTTCCGCCAGTGAGATGGCACTGAGACGGCGTGGCTGCGAGCAAATGATTCGCGTCGCGCCGCCCTTGCCCTTGGCAATCATGTCGTCCAGCAGAAACTGGGGAATCTGCGTCGACTTGCCACAGCCAGTGTCGCCCGAAATCACGACGACTTGGTTGCGCTCGACGTACTCGAGGATCTGCTCGCGGTAGGAATGCACGGGCAATGTCGCGCCGTTCGACTTGGCGCGAGTCTTCGTCGGCTGACTCGGTCGTGCGTTCTGACGCAGGGGCGTGAAGAGAGGCTGCGACACTCGCTGATGCTGACCCAGCACATGGTGTGCCTTCCACGAAGGCGTGAGCTCGCCAGACGCCCACGCGTCCTGGTTGCTGGGAACCGGCGCGAGCGGGAACTGCTGCAGGTACTGGATCACCGGTGGCGGGAACCACGCCATCGTCGCGGTGTTGACCTTGATCGGAGGCAGACGCAGCGAGATCTGCTGCATGTGGGCGTTCTTCTTGACCTTGGCGACGTGGATGAAGCGCGAGTCGCCCTTGCCCGAGCTCTTCGTGAACAGTCCGTACTTCTCGGCCACGCTGTGGATATACCTCCGCTGGTGGTTGTCCAGGTCAGACGGGAAGCTCATCTCGTTGCGCGTGCCGTCCTCCACAAGCTCCTGCAGCTGTGCATGGATCATCATACAGAACGCCTCGTCCAGATTCAGCGCCGCCTGCGGCGGGCCGGCGTTCCCGCGCTTGCCTCCGCGGGCGCCGCCTCCGCCACCAAAACCGTTCTCGTGGCGCTCCGCTCCGCCGCTGCGTCCCCCACGGCCTCGTGCGCCGCCACTAAAGCCATTGCTGGAGGAGGAGGAGGAGGGCGCCGCCGGCGCGTTGTCGCGTCGGAACCCCCCACGGCCGCCGCCGCCTCCTCGGCCACCACGGCCACCGGCGTCGCCGTGGAAGGAGCCACGGCCGCCGCCGCTGGATCCTCTTCCTCCACCTCCGCGCCTTCCTCCTCCTCCACCTCCGCGTCCTCTACCGCCGTATCGTCCGCCACCGCCGTCCATAACCGCAGTAGCTTGAGCCTCTCGTTCGCCTCGGAAGGATACCCGCCCAGCTCGAAATGCAACCACCCCTATCGCTGCCCGTTACTGACGAAGCATGGGTTTCCGCTTTAGTGACATGAGGAGTATTATGAATGCATATGATTGGCTGAAAATGCCACATTACCCAGCTCACAACCTAACTGATCCGTTCTGATGCGATCAGCTTTCCTCAGTGTCGTCGGCTTCAACCAGGAAGCACCCGGCGTGGGGGAGCTGCTGCGCCGAGTGCTCCTCCTCGCATCGCGTGTCGTCCTCTAGCGAGACGTCCCACACGCCTGGGATGTTGAGGACGTTGGGGTCGTTCTCTTGCTGCTCTTGGTCGTCGCCATCGCCATGGCAATTGTCGTCCTGGTCGTCGTCGTCGTTGCCGAGAAAGCCGGGGCTCACTCCCGAGTCTTCCTCACACCAGGAGCTCGCACTGCGCTCATGGGGCTCCAGGCTCGACGGTGGTGGCGAGCTATTGGCCCACGTGTGCAGACATCCGTGCGCTAAAACCGAATTCTGGAGCTGCGACTTGACCATGTCCACAGCACTCTTGCGGCGAGCTCGACCGTGCAAGGGCGCACTCGGGTCCTCCGGCATGTACGTGCCGGGATGACTGGGAGCAAACCCGCCAGCACCATTACCAATGTCGATGGTACTCAGTGACGATGTCTCGGACCCCGACGCCTCCGCAAGAAGACCGGACAGGAATCGGTCGGCGTTGGCGCCGTATACTCGCTTCGCCAGCGGCACGAGGTTAAGCATCATCTGCATCGTCGTGTGAAGCTGCTGAGTCATGCTCTGGTAGTTCCGAGCTAGCGCCCGGCTCTCTTGCTGGATCTCGTGCTTTTGGTGCTGGGTCTTCTCAAGTCGCTCGTGAAGAGTGTTGACTTCACTACGCAGTTTCTCGCACGCTTCTTCGCGCTCCCGCAGCTGCGTTTTCGCGGCGAGAAAATGGTCGCGCAGCTGACGCTGCTCGGACTTGATGAAGTCGAGCTGGTCCTGGGCGTGCTTGACATTCCGTTCATACTCGGCAGTGAGAAGCTCCGTGTCTGCTCGGCGCTGCAGGCGCTCCTGCATAGGCTCACCCGCAACGATGGCGGGTGTAATCGAGTCAGCTGACTGACGGAACGCGTCAATGTGCTATAAGCAGAGGAGAGTTTAGAGGTAATTCATCATCAGAGCATTTGCATGATCATACCATCAGTCGGTCGATAGGCCACCGCTGGCTCGGGTTTGTCAGCAGTGTTGCTTTTAGGAGACACTGTAAGTTGGCGTCGACGTTGGCAACCGCTCCTTGGATCGCATCGTCTGTGAGAGCACTGATGAAGTGGAGAAGCTGTGTCTGACCCAAGCTCTCACTCCAAGGTGCAAGAGCAGCAAGCAACGACCTCCCTGTCGCCAACTGGAAGCTGTTGCAAGCGCCGATGAGACACAGAATATAGAGTAACGTGATGCAGCACAGTTCTCAGTGGATACGTACATGAGACAGCCGAACTGCCAAACATCCGACGCCATGGTGGCTTCAAAGCAGCCATTACCGAGAAACGCGCGCGCTGCCTCCGGCGGGATGCTTGCCGACTTCATCGATTGGGCATCGATTGTCACGTGCTGGTTGAACTCGCGACTCGTGTCAAAGTGGACCAAACTCAACCCACGATTTGCGAACTGGCCGACACACTCCAGGGCCTACAACGCAGTGCGGTTAGCTCGTGGGAAGTTCGTGGGGATACGGGTAATCCTTCACAGCAAATTCGTACCACATTGCCGTGAACCATGAGGGCTTCACGGTGCCAAAACTGGAGACATTCGCCGACCTCGAATACTACCGCGCGAATACTGTCGGCGTCTGCGAGCTGCTCTTCGTACAAAGCCTCGAGTGTGTACAATGGCGCTTCACTGACGAGTCCGTAGTGGAGGGTAACCGATGCATCTCTACAGCGTCAAGTCATGTTAGGTACGAGGGAAAGTCAAGCAGCAAATGGGTGAAGCCCCACACTTACGCGATATGGTCTTCCGGGGCGACTGAGATGCTCACTGGTGTTTGGCGCACATTTACTCGCCGCTTCGCGTCGTCGAAGTCGTCAACGATCGCCATCGAATAGTCTTTGACGTCCACCGTGCTGGTTGTGTTTGCTAACACGCGCTGCGACTAGGGCAAGAAGGGAAGGTAAGCCAGGAGTGAGTGGTGATTGTACACGAAAGCCACATACCACCGTATTTAGTCGCGCGATCACTGCGTGTTCGTGTTCGAGTGCGGCTGCGCTTGAAAGGAACTTGATCCAGACCTTGGCATTGGAGGCCTTGCTGTCTATGGCCAAATTGGTTTGGCTGTAAACGAGCTCGTCGTTTCGGAAGAATGAGATCGCGTTGGGGCAACCGACAACGCTGAGGAAGTCGTAGCGGAGGCGGTACGATGCCGGTCCCGAGATAAGCAGCGCGGTTGTCTCTGGCGGAGATAACGGATTGTCCACGAGATATTGGATAGGGAGGCGCATTTCCTGCATTACAAGTCCGGTTCGTTAATACACAGAGGACCTCTCAAGACGGTGGTTCCCAAAGAAGTGCAAGCTTGCCTTGTCCGCCACGACTGTTGCACTGGGACACGCATCATACATGATCTCAAGTGTCACGGCCATCACCGATTTGTTGGCACATAAATGATGCATCGGTGTCTTTCCATCCTGATCTCAGCGGAATTGAGTTTATGAGCAATGTCAAATGCAGCGGAGGTGTCAGCAAAACCGTATCCGTACCGTGTCGATCTCGCGGACGAGCTCTTGTGTCTGTTCTAGAAACAGCCATACGAGCTCAGAGCTGATGGACCGATTCATGCAGAGGTAGTGCATCGGCGACCGCCCATGCTATCCCCATACAGCATTGTTGTTAAGTCTCACGATATCGTTTCTTGTACGTGAGCGACTCGTCACACGTACCACATCTTGGACAAACGAGTCGTCATTACACACAAGTAGCAATGCTCGCAGCGCGGCTGGCGTGATCGCATCGTTCATGCACAGCAAATGCAGCGGAGTCGCGCCGAACTAAAGAAAGGAGAGAACGTCAGATAGGTATAAACGCGAGCCGCGACGCGAGTGAGGATACACATACACTGTCAGCGGCCGATGCTGTCGTGTTCAGCTTGTCATACGCTAAAAATATGTCGAGAAGATCCGCTGATACGGCGTCATTTGCACATAAAAAGTGGAGTGCAGTCAGGTCATTCTAATCAATACAGAGAGTGTGAGTTCGATTGCATTCATCACTTCCCGTGGTCTTGGACGTACCTCGGTACGAGCGTTAACTGCCTCTGGATTCGCTTGAAGCAGTTTCGCGATCATCTCAACATTCGCAGCGGTGTTTTGACAAAGAACATGGAGTGGTAGATCCATGTGCTGGTCCGGCTTGCACGCTGCATTCGCCGACACCGGGAGTAGCACGGACAGGAAGTCGATGTCCACGAGTTCGCTCTCACATATCCAGTGAAGTACGCTTCTTCCTTCAGTGTCAACACCGGCGGCTGCGCTCGGGCAAGTGCTCAGAAGATGCAGAAAGGCTTCTCTTTTTGCTTGCGTCATGTCCATCGCCAGGCAACAGAGGGGCGTGCGGGCGTCTTCGTTGTTCATCGCGTAGGTCTCCGGCTGCCCAAGACCCCAAAGCATGTCGATAGTACAGCTCGGATTGCCGCACAGGTAGTGCACGGGGAGACACGAGCGCTTGTCGCACATGACGGCTGCTGCTGACATGGCCACGAGCAGCGTGCTCAAAGACTGGCTGGTCACAGTCGCGTTCTGACACAGTACGTGGAGCGGCGTCTGCCCAGACTATTCACATACACACAGACAATGGCAAATGTCAGAATACATTGCTCTCTCTGGACCGACCAATGAGGACGGACGTACGTTGTCCATATTCGCCGGGCTCTCTTCGTTGGCTTGGACCATGATTGCCAGCAGATCGGCGTAGAAATAGTTGGGGGTGAGCGCACACACCACATGGAGCGCGAGTCGGCATTCCTGTTCGGAAAAACCAGTTCTTAGCCACACGGATAGCAGCAACGAGAAGCCCGAGCTAGATCATACGCACCTCGTCCTGAATGCGCACGAGCGCTGGTTGCTGCATGACCAGTGTGAGCATCGCTTCTTTGTCTCGGCGACCGGCGGCCTCTGTGAACTGCGCGAACAACTCTAGCTCCTGCTCACGGCTCTGGCTGGCTATCGCACTGACGGGCTCATCTTCAGCAGCACCTCCCGTTGCAACTCCGAGGATTGATGTCTTCATGGCCATCATGCGTGGCCGCGTGGAGATCATCTTCTTCATGGAGCTCGACAGCACGCGCGAGTATGCGTACGGCGCCGCCCACCGCTCGGCCGCCGCCGGCGGTGGCGTGGGCGCCTGCTCCAGAGAGTCCGCGACAGCGTCGGCTTCATACTGCTGGAGACCGTCTTGATTCATTGCGTTCACCGCGGCTGTCGAACAAGAATGGGCGGACGCGGCAGCCCGCGATCTTCCACGTCCCGTCGAAGGAGTTCCCACCAAGAGGATCCGCGCTGGCGCCGGTTCAAGATCGCGGATCATTTCAACCAATCAACCGAAATTGACTCTGTTTTGGCCAATCAAACGTCTCTACGCTGGATGGTCACAACACGACACCTCAAGAATGGAAGGAGCCGCATTGGGCAACAAGGACAGCGTGCGCAGCCTCGCCGTTACGTGTGACAGCTCAGCGCATCGTGCGCAGCCAACATGGCTACAGACATGTGAGCGTGTACGTTTCATCGCGGCGCGTCTTAGAGGCAAGAGACCGGCTTTGGTGGACCGCGAAATGGCGCCGCTCGTGGAGGAGCTCGTCGCGGTCGTGGACGGCGGGGATCCGTTGGTCGCGTTCCTGGCGCTGGAGACGCTGTGCGAGGCGCTTGCGCGAGTGCGCGAGCCTGCGATGGCGAGCATGTGGGTTCGGTGAGTTGCCATGGGTCATTGAAGCGCCATTGGGTGCGTGAGCGGCAAGTAAACGGTGTGCTGATGATAGGCGGATACTCCAGCAGTCGACCTCTGGAGACCCCACGGCGCGCTTCCAGCTTTTACGCCAGTTGATCCGAGTACGAGGAGACAATAGGACACCAGAAGCTCAGGAAGACGGTGCCAAGAGCGAGAAGGGGGAAGACGACGAGGAGGACGAGGAGGAGGACTCTAGCGGTGACGAAACCACTGGGGCGCCGTCCGACCGCTCGAATTGGTTCCTCGCGGCTACGCTGGAGGCGCTGGCGTCGTACGGGCATCTTTTGGACAGCGTACTTGCAGACCTTGAAGGCCGTTGGCACGTGGTCCACGAGGGGATTGTTTGTCTGACGGACATCGTCAAGCGGGCGCCGCCCACGGCGCGCGACACGACGATGTTACGGGAAGTCGTCGAGCAGACGGTGAATCGCGCACAGTCATGGCAGTTCGGGGGTGCTGCTCCGACATTCGTCGCGTGCGACATCTTGGACCTCGCTGTGGATTCACGCGGGCTGTACCATCCGGAGGATGACATTGAACCACAGTCGTCATGGATCGCGCTCGCTACCGCCATCTTCAAGAGCCCTCTCTCCGCACTTGCATTGGAGGTGCTCAATGCGTCCGTCTCCTCAAGTGAGCAATGCACCGAATCGTTTATCTCCAGAACAAGCGGCTACCCGTTAGTGCAAAAGTGGATCCACTTGTGTTGCCTCACCGCTAGTGATTTGCTTTCACGTAGCGCCACCGATCGTCCCAAGGAGTGGCACGCCCCTCCCAGTGACCTCCAGCTGCCGACACGCACTCGTCTATTGGACGTACTAACCGAGCAAGACGACATCTTGATCGATGTGGTCGTCGAGCTGCTCGGGATCGCTCGCTGTCTCGACGATCCTAGTACCTACGCGCCCGCTGTAGCCACCCTTTACTTCGAAAACGAACTGCACCCAGACCTGGTATTCGCCGAACTTCTCCGTGCGTTTGGTGACGATCACCTTGTTGTGCTGGATATGCTTATGTCCTCCGGTAAGTTCGCACGCATTAGTATCGGATCTTTGCGAACTACGGAGCTGACATGGATACTGGCACTGATCTGTAGAAACTCGAATGCTCGAGTACCTTCTCCAGTACTTGCGCCAGGCCACGACGTTGTGGCCGCGAGCTGAGCAAGCATGGAAGAGAATCCAGCGCACGGAGAGAGTCATGTCGGTTTTGATTCGGCTGCGACTGGAGATGGAACGACTTGTCGAGACCGGTGTGTTCCCATACAACCCGAGACCTCTGGTTCGGCGACTTGAGGCACTTGAGCATTTATATGAGAACGGGGAGTCGTAGCGAGTTGTGATAAGCGCATGTTTTGTCGATTTTTATCGGATAAGTTAATGGGATTTGAGTCGAAGTGCGGGGGCCGTCAGCAAGGACATGCATACATAGTCGGCACGCGGGAGAGCGTGCCCAAAGGTGTTGGAAGCGGAGAGAATAGTGCGGAGAATATGAGGACTTGCCACGGCGAGGATTTGTTGGTGAAGGCCGGCCTGCCTATTCCTTCCTCGCGCTCACTCTTTCATCTCTTCTTCCAGCAGATCCACCGGGAGTTGAATCCCGCGTGGCGCACGCTTGAGTTTGGCGTGGAGCTGGTCCTCCATGTAGTGGAACTGGCGTACCATGGTCGGGAGGATAGGCTCTGCACAACACTCATGTCGGTTAGATGATGACACACAAAAAATGACAGCGATAGCATCATCCACACCGAGTTCCTGTTTCTGGGTGCGGAGAATGGCCGAGTTAACTTCGTCGGCGACGCGGCGTCGCTGGCTCTGCTCAAGCAAGAACCCCAACGGCGACTGCGCCTGGTTCTCGAAGGCGAGCAGCGCCATGGTGTGCTCGATCTCCTGCAGATAATGGGCCTGTAGATACGGGCAGGGTTGTCTCAGCGTGCAGTCCGTCCAGTTCGGGCCAGAAGAGGCCACTCACATTCTTCTCCCCAAAGGGCGCGAGGTGCTTGGTCGCAAAGCCCAGCGCCTCGATCACTTGGCCGCCCTTGATCAGCTCGATCAGCTCCTGCTTGGCCAACAGGAACGCGATCGACGCGTTGGTCTCCAGAAACTATAGACAACATGCGTAGTTAGAATGAGGACGCCTCCCTCTCTACTGGGATACTTGACTCACCTTCGGCTCGAGGAGCAGCAGCTTCTCCTTCGCACGTGCGACCTGACCGGCCAGCAGTAGTTGCTGGATGCTCATGCGCACTTGGACGCTCTGGAGATCCACATGGGCTGCCATACCATTCGTCCGTCAGTATCGCGGGGGGTCCATTCGTCCCTCTGTCTCGACTTGCGGAGTTTTCCCCCACGCCAGCGCAACTTCAACTACGTACGTTTGGTGCCGGCGTCGCGCCAGAAGGCCTCGGCCACGTCGCGGTAGCCCTTGCCCACGAGGTAGTCCATCACGAGGCGGTTCATGGACCTGTGGAGGCGTCATCCAGACACGAACAGACAGGCAGGTCAGCTTCAACCCTTCACGCCCCTAGACGGGCACTATACTGAAACCAAGTCAAACCTACTCTTTCGAGACGCGCATGCGGCGTAGGCCGCTGCGCTGGCGGCGGAGCGGCGCGTCGAGGCCCACGGCAGACGCAGGTGGCGCCGCGTGGCGCCCACCGCCGCTGTGCTTGCGTCCGCCGCGGCGCGGGCGCGTGTAGCTGGTCGGGTTCATGTTGTTCTCTCTCTGGATTTGCTCCCGCGCAAAAACACCGCTGCTCTCGATCAAGTGTCGTTTGAAGGCGAAAAGCGATTCTGAGCCCAGTTCGGGAAAACCGGTTTTTTCGTCCCAGAGGGCGGGAGAACATTTTCCACCGACGCGCAATTCTGAGAGGCGGGCCACCAAAGAGGAGAAAAGAAAATTCGATCATTTTTGGAGGGGGCGCTGCTGCAACATTAGCTCGCACGACCTTCCGTCCACATTCCTCGAGCCACACCCGTCGCGCAACCTTCACGTCACCTTGGAGAAAGAAAGGGAGTGTGTGTCGCAGCAATTCACTAAGCTTCCGCTGTTGAAGAATCGCAGATAAATCGCGGAGGAAAGAAGTCCGAACCCACGATGGCGATGCTCCTCGGCGGCGGCAACGGCGTGCACACGAGCGGCGGCGCCGGCGGCGAGTTCACGATCGCCTTCGTCAACGGGCCCATCAAATTCTCCAGCGAAGAGGGCGTGCTCTACGCGCGGTTCTTCCACATCGTGCGTTCCTTTTTTCAGCCTTTGACTGTCGCTGTCACTTTGCTTGGAACGCTCACACTTTACTCATGCGCGCACAGGTCGACGCGGACGCCGACGGGTTTGTTGGCGGCGCCGAGGGTGCAGCGTTCATCCGGCGCGCGCGCCTGCTGAACGACGCGAACCGAGAGATCTGGCGGCTCGCGAGCGGCGGCAAGTCGCAGGAGAAACTCAACAAAGACTGCTGGTTCATCGCGATGAAGCTCGTCGCGCTCGTGCAGAGCACGGGCAAGTGCCAGATGCAGGCGCTGTACGCGGGCGAGTCGGTACCGTTGGCTGACTTCAAGCTTGAGTCGACGCCAGATACTACGGTACGGCGTGTATGTTGCGGAAGGAGCTTTTCTCTCGGACAGTTGCTCACTCGCTTTGGTTACCTCGAATGAATCTCGCTAGATGCCAGAAGAGATGGCGCCGCCAGACTTTCGACGATCTTTCGGAGTCACGGTTAGCACCCCCGTTGTCGTTGGGTCGGGGTACTCACGCTACACACAGTACGTCATATCGACGAAGGTACGGATTGGTTTCGTGACTGGCACTTGTCGTGTATGCACGCAATGCTGATGGATGTTACTCCTGTCGTACAGACAAACGTTCCGCACTTTCCCTACCCTTCCATTCAAGTCAAGCGACGATTCAGTGACTTCCAGTGGCTTCATGAGCGGTTGCTCATGCAGTTTCGAGGGACGATCATTCCGCCACTGCCCGAAAAGCGATGGACTGGCAACATGGACGCGACTTTTGTGGAAGAGCGGCGGCAAGCGCTGGAACACTTCATCGTGAGTCTACCAAAGGATTTTTGAAAGGGGGTCTCTACGTGCTGCTGATGTGCCTAATTCTCGTCCTTAGAACGAAGTGTGCAGTCACACCAAACTCAGCCAAACACTGGAGCTGCAGATCTTCCTGACTGCAAGCAATGAGGTAACCTTTCCTGTTGTACCGGACGCTATTCGAGAAGCATTTGCTCACTCCATCCTCTTTGATTTAGGGTCTCATTTCGGGGAAGGAGCTACTAAAAGTTCCGTCGTTAGCGGCGGCTTATGTTCCGACCACTTCGACTGTCACTTCGCTTTGGAGCTCACTCAAAGACGGTGTCTTCATGACCTCCAACATTCAGCCCGTGGAGATCCCGAACGATGATGACTACGCTAAGATTGGTGAGCAGATTGACGAGTATGAGAAGCGGATCTCAGAGGTGAAGCGATGCTCGGATCTAGTGTACGCTGCACAGAGAAGCGAAGGGTACGAGATGTCCCGATTTGGGAGCTACATGTCCGCTCTGGCTGCCCATGAAAAGAAGGACGAAGAAATGCGTCGTCTTGCAGATGTACGTAGCGTCACACTGGTTCTGTCGTGTGACCCAACCTAACCTAAGCTTGTGACGGTGACAGGGTACCGGTGATCTGTTCGAAAATATTTCGAACCTTTACCAAGACCAGCTCGACAAGTTGCTGTCGATGTATGTATCCGTTGTTCGGTATCAGGCCGGCAAAGTTGGAGCCGTGAAGGTGAGTTTGCTCGTATACAGCAGTGTCCGTGGGTGGGGATGTCCTCAGTGATGCACTTGTGCTTCTAGGTCGTCATGAACAATCGCGAAACAGCGATCCAAGAAGTTCAACAGGCAAATGCTAGCATGCAGCGGAATAAGGAGAAATTTGCGGCTGCGCGAGCGAGCAGCGGTGCGGCGGCATCAGCGATGCGAGCAGAGCAAAAGATGGCATCGGCTGAAGACCGAATGAATCATGCCCGTGAGCAAGTTCAGTTTATTGCGTCGAGTCTCAAGGTGGAGTCCAAGCGAATGGACACGGGAAAGGCGGCTGACATGAAGAACGCCCTATTATCACTGGCAAGCATCGAGCTCGAGTACCACACACAGGTGAGGGATAGATGCTCGCAATGTGAGATAGGCTGAGATCGGTGAGGATTTCATCTAATGCGGGCTATCTTGTGTTATCTGATCATCCAGTCACGCCAGGCTTGGGAGAACCTCGTCCCACTCCTTGATGTCTCCGACATTGAGGTTCAGGATAGCCAACTCAAAGCAGAGAGGCGCGTGAGCTGCCGCAAGCCAGGAGAGAAAGACCAAGGCGTAGGTCAAATTATTGGATTGCTTTGAACACTCTCAAGTAGCCTGAGACACCTGTGCAATACAAGCGCGTGCAAAACGCATTTCGAGCTTTACTTACCAAGCATCGTGCATTTTTTCGAACCATATTTCGACCTCTCAAATCATCGTTACATATCGAGGGCGAGATCCATCGGGGCCTGCGAGTATGCTTCATCGAGCTGCAGATCACCGTCTAAAATGCTCATGTCGACGGCATTGACGTCAATCTCGTCTCCTTCTGCCTCTTCACTTTGGTCCATATCTGGCTCGGGTAGCTGGGATGGTGCGTCGGCCTCCGCGTCGTCATCATCATCGTACATGTCTTCCTCCGCGTCATCCTGATCCTCCTGCTCGTCCTCCTCCGCAGGCACGTCCTCCGCTGTCTCGTTGGCTTCAGCCTCGTCATCTTCAATTTTGGTTTCTTCGTCTCTTTCGTCGTCGAGAGCCTCGCCGTTGCCACTGATATCAATCACATCGCCGTCCTCAAACTTGAGGCCATCGAAGAGAGATAACTCGCCACTAAGGCTGAGCTTGATCAAAGAATCATCTTCCTGCGCCAACGTCTCTTCCGACTTATCTGCCTTGTCAGAAACAGCATCGGCATCTTCGTTATCAGTGGTCGCGGAGACCAGATCGTCCTTGACATCCTCGTCCTGTGGCTCAGGTTTCTGGACAGGGACGACTCAGTGGTGAGGTTTCGCAAAACCAACAAAGATGAGTCGCTACATCGCACCTGAGTAGACCAAATTGATTGCAGACGTGCCGTCGCCAAGGTCTCAAGTGAGTTGAGCCCGCTGGTTGGAACGATTTGTCGTCGATAGAACAGCTCAAGCTTCTTCTGGTTGGGCACAGTGCGCCCGGTGACTGTAACCCCAGCTGCGAGAAGTTTGCCCTGACCGAGTTGCTCAGCGCGCTTCGCATGTAGATTTCCGGGTGTTTTCTTCGCCCACCGAATGAGCAGTCGACGTTGCTCACTGCTCTCTGGCCCCCGCCCACGAATAACTGGATTCACCAGAGCTCTACGAAAACAAGGTGCTTAGTGCCTTGCCTTGCATTATACAGAAGGCCTGGGATGAGATCTACCAGTACTTACTTGGCGCACGCAACGGTACTCTTGTACTGGTCAATCACGCTTGAACCCTGTTTGCACCAGCTCCCATTGGGTTGCTGGCGCTCCACCAGAAACTTTTCACACGCTTCGATCACTGGACGGTACTGGTCCGCTCGCTGCTTGCCGAAAAGCTTCATGCTCTGGAGAAACCGCCCAACATTCTCATAGTCGGACATCTGCATCGCGTAGTTCAGGTACTGCTGGTTGAAGATGATGTTGACTTCGGCATCGAAAAGGTCAGGGTCCAGTTCGAGCACTCCAAAGTTGCTCACGACGTCGACAAGACCAAAAATCATGCGCATCCTGTAAGTGACGATGAGCAATTAGTGGTAGTCCTCCAATATCGTACAATGAGGAAGCGCACGTACTGGTCCACGAACATGTCCCAGTCGTGACCATTGGGGTCGATCGGTTTGAGACCTTTGTAGTATGAGCGCACGGTGTGGGAGTGGGCAAACACATCGTTAAACGAGGTGCCGAACGGTATGCCCACGTGTTCTAATCAGGAGGGACAACGGATTTAAAATATGAGATGTGCGCAGACTAAAACCCCGGGGCGGATGAACACCTACCAGCGTAGTAACACGCAAGAAGAGCGCTCGTAAACTTGGTGAAAACGGTCGGAAACGTCAACGCACGACGGCACCTTGCACATTGCAGAAGCTACAAGCGGTACATGGAGCTGTGAGAACGGCCGCCGTGATCAGCACTTTTAGAATGGAAGGCCAACCTCAGGTGGATTGCGTATGGCGCAAATATGGCAAAGACTTGAGCAGCGCACTTCAGGGCCCTCAATGGACGGGTGCCAACCGAGGTAGTCCGTGGTGGAGAAGTTTTTGGCGCGGACTACCTCAATGGTCTTGTCGCGCCAGCCATGAGAAATCCTGGCGCAGTCCAAACTACACACCATCCGAGCCACAAGTTTTGTGTTAGTTCAATGTCAATATCAACGCCGCATGGTGTTTGCTTCGTCACAGACACACCTGTAGAGTCCGATAATCAGCGTGAACACGTCGCGCACGCTTATCGACCAAGACGCGATGTTGACCAGCTTCTCCGCCATCCATCGCTGCAAATGTGGCTCGATGAATCGCGAGGCGAACGGCGCGATCGGGTAGCCAGCGACTTGGGAGATTTCGTACAGTCGCAGCGACGTGAGATGCCCAAACTTTTCAAAATTCGTCGGCGCGTTGGTTTCCATATTCACACACAAAATGGCACGCCGCACGCAGACGGCAACGTTGCCTCCTTTGTGAAGGTTTTCTTTTGTGTTTCGGTCTTGCTGCATGACCGAGCAGCTCGCGCAGATCTTGAGGCCTGCACATGAATATCGTCCACATTACTCCGAGTTCGCGTGATCGGCCACGCACGCGCCCCCGTAACTAGGAGCACTCACCTGCCAACGACGCGACGATCATGTTCTCTCCGATACAGCGCGGGTGGGCCGCAACGCCGCAGGCATAATCACACACAAACAGGTCGTCGCCCTCCTGCTGGCACACCAGACACACCGCGTCGGTCGTGGGTTGGGGTCGCTTCAGCGGCACCGCGGGCAGTCTCACGACGGGCGTCGGCTCCGCCTTCGCGACCGGCAATTGCCGCATTTGCTGTGGCTGCTGTGGGCGCAGTTGCTGCTGCTGTTGTTGCTGGAGCTGGTTCCACTGCGCGACCGAGTTCTTCGTGATGGCGGCCATGATGATGGCTTGCGCTTGGCTGTGGGCCTGCGCCTGGGCCGGCGTCAGCTGCCCGACGTACTGCTGCTGGAGCTGCGGAGAATGCTGCTGAGCCGCGACTGGAATCTGCCCGCCGGCCGCTGCTGCTCCTCGCAATCGCAAAGCACCGTCAGCCGCCCATTTGGATCCATTTTATGTCGGGGTGGAGAAGAACGTACCGGTACCTTGGAGATGCCGCTGGAACTGGAGCTGCTTCTGCGCGTGGATGTGCTGCTGCAGCTGCAGATGTTGCTGCTGGATCAACTGCTGGCGCTGTGCCTGCGCTTGGGCCTGCGCCTGCTGCTGCTGCTGCTGCTGGTGTTGCTGCTGGAGCATCACCATGTACGCGGGCGTCCCGGCCGCCGCGTACGCCGCCGGCAGCGCCTGCAGAAACTGCTCGGTCGACATGCCCGAGCCAATAGCTGGGCCGGCCGCGCGGTTCGCAGCGATCGCCGCCATGTTGGCCACGGCGTCCGCACCACCGGCGTCCGCAGCCGGCGTCGGCTCTAGTTTCATGCGCTTGGCCGCCGGCTCGCCACCCGCGGCGGCCGGGGCCGCGTCCGCGGGCGGTGGCGCTGCACCGCCCACCGAAACGACACCATTGGTATTAACATTACTATCGCTACTGAAGGGCGCGGCGCCCGCGCCCGGCAGCCCCGCGAAGCCGCCGGGAAAGCCGCCGCTTCCGCCCGCCTCCATTGGGTCTATCCGTGCTTTTCGTCTTCCCAGGTCCGTGGTGGAAGGTGTTCCAAAGAGAGGGGGGATGCTCGCAAATACTCCCAATAGAGCGCTTTTCGTTAAGTACGCACGTACTTAAACGACTCCCCGAACAGCCCCGAGTTCACGTCAATCGTGAGGTGGCCCACCAGAGTGAGAATGATATCGAAGATGCGTCTTCTGCGCGGCGTCGCGCCGCGCGTACGCGCGCCCAGCGGGCTTCTCCCGCAGCAGCGCGTTGTGGCGGCGCGCTCGCTGTCCACGGTCGTGCAGGACGAGGTCAACAAGTTCAACAGCGTCTCCAAGTACGACGCCCGACGACAGAGCTCCTCGCCACTGAGCGTTTAGGTCTCACCTGGAACTCTGCCGCTGTGTATGTAGGGACTGGTGGTCGCCGCGCAGCACGACGGGCGTGGGCCCGCTGCACCAGCTGAACCCGGTGCGCGTCAAGTACATTCGCTCGCACGTGATCGATCACTTTGGCGCGACGAGCGACGACGACGCGCTGCCGCTGCGCCTGTACCGCGTGGCCGACGTCGGCTGCGGCGGCGGCATCCTGTCGGAAGCGCTCGCGCGCATCGGCGGCACCATGGTCTCGGTGGATCCCGGCATGGGCAACATCGAGGCCGCTAGGAGCCACGCCGCGCGCCACGAGGTCACGCGCGCGATCGACTACCGGTGCTGCACGTCGGACGATCTCGTCGCGGCCGGCGAGCAGGTTGACGTCGTGTGCTCGCTGGAAGTGATCGAGCACGTGTCCGACCCGCGCAAGTTCATCCAGTCGCTCACGCCGCTCGTCAAGGTGCACCATGTCGACGGATGATATGAATGATATCCGCAGCAGCTACTAACCACGTTGTCTCGCATAGCCTGGTGGGTTGTTGTTCATCTCGACGATCAACCGCACGCTGCTCTCTGGCGCGCTCGCTGTGGGTGTGGCCGAGCATCTGCTGGGCATCGTGCCCCCGGGCACCCACGACTGGCGCAAGTTCCTCGAGCCGTCGGAAGTCACGCAGTACCTGCGCGAGGTATGCCCACAACATTTGTTTAGAGTGTCATTGGGGAGAAGCTGATTTTTGGATGGTGATGGAGCGCAGGAGGGACTTCTGGTCAAGGACGTCTCCGGCATCGTGGGCAACCCGATCCTTCGCGACTGGCGCATCGACCCCAACTGCACGGCGATCAACTACATTCTGTGCGCAACCAAGCCTGGTAGCGCAGAGACGTCTAACTAGAACCGTGCTAGAGCTATTGCACAAAAGTCGTCATCCTATTGCATTGTGTTTACCTCCGTGGCAATATCATGATGCTCAGTGTCACTGACCTCGCGAAGCTCTCGCCGTGGCTGCCGCTGTTGGTAGTACTGTTGCACCTTCGCAAACGAGACCTCCAGCGCCTCGCGCCGTTCGTGCTTGGCCAGCAGCGCGTGGTCGCCGTCCTCGGTTGCCAACGCTTCTTGATCCTTTAGCATGCGATAGAACAGTCGTTCGCGAGCACGTTCGGTGATGGGCCAGTTATCGACTTCTTGTAGCAGTCCCAGGTCGGCCCACTGGTGTTGGAGAGCGTCTGCAGAATGCCAACACCACGTTAGTAGTGTCACAGTTCGCAAGCCAGCCCGCCTCATAGAGAACTCACTTTCGCCTGCGAATTCGCCCAGTATGTGGTTGGCTTGGTCGTGGTCGCCGTATTCACGCATCGTCGCCATCGTGCTGGTCGAGACGACCACAAAAGGGATTGTGGCTTGCTGCGCCGCGCGTCGCACGCTGTCCAAACTGGCGGAGTTCGGAAACGACGCGTCCGCAAACACAACGCCCAGCGCCTTGAGCGTGGCAAAGTACTCCACCTGGGTCGCGATAGAGCACGCCGTCGGATTCAGTTCGATTGCGACAAACGCCGATTCGATTTCACTGGCCCAGATCGCGAGCTGTGACGCCTGGCGGTCGGGGCGCAGCTCACACGCATCCAGAACCGACGCTGTCGCACGCAGGAAGAATGGTTGGCGCCCCAACGGCAGCGCCGGCACGTTCGCGTTGTCGTCGAGGGGCAGTGGACGAAGGAACTCGAATGCTGCCGCCTCCAGCGTGTTGGAACCACTCTCGGCGACCGTGAGCGAGAGGAAGCCAGCGCCAGCCGAGCTGATGCGGTTCACGACGGAGCGCTGCAGCGGATCGTCGTCCGGGTGGATCGCGTACTTGTCGCTCGCGCACTCCTCGCTAAACACGAAGCGCAGCTGCGGCGACTGACTCGGGAGCGCCTGCGAGACGATCATGTCCACGAGCTGCCAGCCGGAGTCGAACGAGACCATCACGAGTGGCACCGAGATTGGCGCGGGCAGATCCGCAGGCACTCGGATCTGCTGCGGCTTCTCACCGCGTCGCTGCACGAACACGACGCCCGCGGCCCCGGCCTCCTGAGTGAGTGCCGCCTTCTGGTGGGTGGGGCACTGGAGGATGTCCTGTAAACATTTTTTTAACCCCGTCAGCTCAAGTAGAACAACTCAAAGGTAAGGCTGTGAAACCGCAAGACGCACCGTCACGATCACGTACTTGCCCGTTGCGTCGCCCTGCAACGGCGAGCATGCATCGGGTGGATTGGAGACGACGACCTCGCGAAACAGACAGCCAGGAGGACGTCCGTCGGCGGAGCGGAGCGCAAAGAAGCTGCGGTCCGAGTCTTTCGAGCCCAGGCTCAGCACGACTGTGTCCAGAGAAGCACCGTCGCTGGTACTAGTCACGTTCGCCCCAGCGCTAAGTGGCGCGTTGGTGATACAACGCCCGTCGTACGTTTGGAAGCGCAGCTCCTTTGGCGGCGTGGCTTTGGCGATCTCGCTGAGCGCGCTCTGGAACGTGAGCCCCGCGAGCGTGACGTTGTTGACCGAGACGAGCCGGTCGCTGATCTCCGCGAGCCCCGAGGCCTCGACCACGCGGCTGCGGCCCTGCGCGTCCGCGACGAACTCGAGGATCTCGAGCTTGTCGCTCAGCCGCAGCCCGAGCGGCTCCTTCGATGGCACGACCACGACGAACTGCCGGTCCTCCGGGTTCGGACACCGGTCAATCGCGCCCGGGAACCGCACGCTCACGGTCATCGACCCAACGCTTGATAGCGCTACAAGAAAAGCCAGCGCCCGTCGCCATGGGCGGCAAGAGAGCGCACCGCGGGGATCCATTGTCTCTGGTTTTCCGTGATCATGACTGACACGACTCTTGAAGATCGGGGAGATACGTACTTAGTAAGCGTACTTAATCACCCGCCGTTTCGGCGGAAACACACTTAGTGAACAGCTACAACTTCATCTCTTCGGTCTCATCCCCTTTCGACCGTGAATGCGAAAAAAGAATGTGAATGCGAAAGCAACTACGTCATTCTCCATTCTGCGTCCTCAAGAACGCAAGGCACCGCTTCCGAGCTTCCGACCTATCGACCCACCACCACCATGGCCACTGCGTCCGCGTCCGCCGCGGAGGCGGCCTCGCTCGAGCGGCTCACGGACCTCGCGAGCCGCCAGTTCGGCGCGCGCGTGCTCTTCGCGACCGACGAGTGGTTCGCGCCGGCGCACTTGCTGCTCGCGCCGGCGGCGCCAGTGTTCCTGCCTGACGAGTTCACGCCGTACGGCAAGTGGATGGACGGCTGGGAGACACGCCGCAAGCGCGTGGCCGGCCACGACTGGTGCATCATTGAGCTGGGCCTGCGCGGCGCGATCGCCGCCGTGGACGTGGACACGGCCTTCTTCACGGGCAACAACGCGCCGCGCGTGTCCATCCAGGCCGCGCGCTTCAGCAGCGACCGCAGCGAGTGGCCGCTCGCGCTCCAGAAGCTCTCGGACCGCGCGCCCGTGGACCGCGAGATGGGCCGCTGCGCCACGCCCGACGAGCTCGCGCTCGCCGAGGAGCTCGAGACCGCCAAGTGGCAGGACATCCTGCCCTTTACCGGTATGATATCCCCGATCAGTGTCAACTTGGCTGATAATATGGCTATGTACTCATACTAATGCACTATTGCCACTCACAGAGCTCCAGCCGGGCTACCCGGAGAAGCGCCACAACGTGTTCCGCATCGCCAGCAACGAGCCGTTCACGCACCTGCGCGTCAACATGTTCCCGGACGGCGGCATCGCGCGCCTGCGCGTGTACGGAACCGTTGCCAAGGACTGGAGCCGCGTGCCCGAGTCGCAGCTCGTGGACCTCGTCGCGGCCACGAACGGCGGGCAGGTGATCCAGTTCAACGACGCCCACTACGGCCACCCGAAGAACCTCATCGCGCCGGGGCGCAGCCTCACCATGGCCGATGGCTGGGAGACGGCGCGAAAGAAGACGCGGCCGGCGGTACTCGTGGCCGACAAGTCCACGGGGCTGCTCACAGTGCCGGGCAAAGACTGGACGGTGCTCAAGCTCGGCCACCTGGGCGTGATCCACGAGATTGAAGTAGACACGAACCACTTCAAGGGCAACTTTCCCGAGAGCTGCGTGCTCTACGGCACGACGTTCCACGGCGCCGAGGACAAGGACGTGCTCACGCTGGACGACAGCAAGTGGCGCGTGCTGCTGCCGCGCGTCAAGCTCGAGGCCCACAAGCAGCACTATTTCTCGGTGCGCGACGCGACCGTGCAGCTGATCGAGCAGGGTGTGAACTTTGTCAAGCTCGAGATGTTCCCGGACGGCGGCATCAGCCGCCTGCGCCTCCGAGGCTACAAGCGCGGCGGTGAGAGCGGCAGCCGTCTCTAGTGGGAGCGCATATAGATGCTCGGGCCGTTGGCGTGGAGGCGTTCCTGTTTGCAAAGCGAAAAGCACACAAATACCAGGTTGAACAAGAACACATCGTGATCACGAACGCACCGGATAACATACGAAGAAACGTGACACCGACAGCTCTTGTCTTTGTGTGTGTGCATTGATCCATCCACTTGGTCAGTCTCGAATAACATCTACGCTCTTGGGCTCTTTCTTACCTACGCCTTCCACCCGGCGCACGCAGCGAACCACTTTAGGCCTGGGCCGTGGTCACGACGAGGCCGATGGTCTCTTCGCCGACGCGCGAGATGCTGCATATCTCGCACAGCGCGCCCTTGAACTCGGGGCGGTACGCGGCCTGGCAGTACGGGCAGCGCACATCGCGCTCGCCCAAGTAGATCGGCGTAAACGACTTGGCGCAGAGCACGAAAGGCTTCGAGTCCTGGTACTCGAGCTGGTGCTCGTTGCGCGCCTCCTTCTCGGCCTTCTGGAGCACCTTCATGGCCGTGAGGCGCAGCTTCTCGTGGCGCGGGTGCGACGCGACCTCCTGGATCTCGAGCAGCCGCCGGCAGAACGACGCGGCCGTGATAAAGTTGTTCGACTTGAACGCGTTGGTCATGGCGATCTTGAGCGTGAGCACCAGGTGCGGCGGCTGGAGCACGCAGTGCGTAAAGTACGCGCTGAGCTCAATGTTGCGCTTCGGGTCCGTCTCGAGCGCGTACTTGGCGACTTCGTTGCGGATGCGGCAGCCCATGAGGTACTCGCGACACACCGACACGAGCGTCTTGACCTTCTCGGCTTCCTCCTTCGAGTCCACCGCGAGGAACGGCACCGAGTAGAGGATCGTCTCGCAGTGCAGCTTGACGTCGTCAAACTTGGCGCCCGTGAACGACCGGTACGACTCCTTGAGCGTCTCGACGAGGTGCGGGAACGACACCGAGATCGCCGGCTGGTTGCTCTCGTTGCGCTGCAGCCAAGCGCGCAGCGACGGGAAGTTGGGCTGCGTGGGCAGCGACGCGGCGCCGCCGGCAAACACCGACAGGAAGTACGGCTTGAGCGGCTCAAAGTTAACCACACCGATCTGGCGGTGCAGCAGCTGCATGGCCGTCGAGAGCGAGCCGGCCGCGGCGTGGTCGGCGGCCAGCGACGAGTTGCGCACCCACTGGGTCGCAAGGCTCGTGCCGGCACTCGGGGCCGCGACAAAGCCCGCCGTGGATGACGCACCAGGGAGCGCGAAGTCCGCGTCCAGTGCATCCTCCATCGACGGACGGCCAAGCGAGAGCGACTCGTCCAAGTCGAGGTCGCCGTCGTCGCCCCAGGCGTCCCCAGCGTCCATGCCAAGGTCCATCGACGACTTGCGGTTCACGGCCTCGTGCGCATGGTCGTCACGACGCGCAGCCGAGGCGCCGCCGCTCGACTCCTGGCGCTGCTGGACGCTGCGCTCGGCCTCGCGCTTCTCGGCAGCGATGGCGTGGTCCTGGATCGTCGGCTCGTTGATCTCGACGAGCGGCCAGTTGTCGTTCTCGAGCTTGCTCAGGCACGGCGGCGGCACGAGCAGTGTCGCGTCCGAGCGCATCTCGCGCGCAAGGAACGCGGCCACGTCAAACTCGGGGTGGGTCTCCTGGAGCACGCCCGTGAGGCGCTCGACCTGCTCGTCCAGACCGTGGGTCGCTGCGGTCAAGAGTGCCAAACCGAGCTGGCCCGCGGCCTCGAGCGTCATCACGCGCACATCGACGTCGCCCAAGTAGAGCGCGTTGTGGAAGCGCGACATGATGTCGTTGCGCACCTCGGCGATCTTGAGCATCTTCTTGAGCTTGTCGCGGTTGCCCGTGACGAGGTACAGGAACGAGAGGCGCTCGAAGTTCTTGGTGCGCTGGTAGGCCATCTCGACGACCTGGATGTTGCCCTGGCGCAGCGCCTCGACGCCGAGCTGGTGCCAGCACTTGCTGTCGTCGAGCTCGTAGGCCGAGTTGAGCGCGACCTCGAGGTTGCCGCACGAGATCGCGAGCTTGAAGCGGGTCTTCTCGTCGTTGACAAAGTGGAGCGCGACCTCCGGGTAGCCCTTCTTGGTCAAGTACGAGATGATGGCCTGGCCGCACAGGCGCGAGTGGCGCACCATGCGCATGACCTCGGTGTAGTTCTTCTTGCTGAGCGCGATCTTGAACTCGCACTCGGTGAGGTCCACGGCCATGGTGCGCATCTTGGCCTCGCGGTCGAGGCAGTAGAGCTTCGAGCCGTCGAGGTGCGTCAGGTACACGGGCACGTCGAGCGTGCGGATGATGCCGCTGTCGCCGTTCGTGAGCGAGTACTTGATGTGGTTGAGCGTCGTGTACACGAAAATCTCCTCCGGCGAGTTGGCCCAGATGCCGCTCTTGATGCGCACCGACTCGGTGATCGTGCTCAGGTGGTTCAGGTTCTTGTCGGCGAGCACGATCGAGTGCTTGGAGATGAGCGCGACGTACTCGTACTTGGGGCTCCACACGACGTACTTGACGCGCGGAGCCTGGAGGTCCGCGAGCACGCGGCGGCTCTGGGTCTCGTACAGCACCATCTTGTCGTCCACGTGGAGCAGCACGCGGCCGACGATGCCGCCAAAGTAGAGTCCGTCGGCCGTGCCGTTCGGCGGCACGATCTTCTTGGTGACCTCGTTCTGGAAGTTCTTGATCACGATGTGGCGCGCCTTATCAAGCACGGCGAAGCGGTTGCGCGCGACGAACACGGCGTGCATGCCCGGGCCGCGCGTGGACTCGGAGGTCTCGCCGTTCGAGCCTTGCGAGAACGTCACGAGCTCGTACGAGCCGCCTTCGGCGTCGCTCGTGAGCAGCACCGTGTGCGAAGTCGAGTTCGCGTCGTACGGGTTGTAGTTGAGCGTGCGCGGCAGGTTGCCCATGCCCGTGCCGGCCGTGCCGGTGCGGCGCACGGCCGCTACGGGCACGTCGCTGCCGTCCAGGAACGAGTACATGCGCACGTAGCGCTCCTTGACGTAGTACGCGCGGCCCTCGTGGATGTCCATGGCCGGGCGCTCGCGCTCGAGCTTGAACACGATCATGCCCGAGTCGTGGCCGGCCGCGAGCAGGTTCTGCTGCGGGTGCGCCGCGAGGATCCAGAAGCGGTCGTTCTCGCGGCGGAAGGTCTGGAGCCCCATGCGCTTGGAGATGTCCCAGACGCGGATCGAGCGGTCCTCCGAGTTACTGATGATGAGCTCGTGGCGCGGGTGGAAGATCACGCACGAGACGTTCTGCGTGTGGCCGCGCATGGTGTCCACCTCCCAGGCCTTGGTCTCGTTCATGCGCCAGAGCTTGACCTGGCGGTCGTCCGAGGCCGAGACGATGAGCGGCAGGTTCGGGTGGAAGTGCGCCCAGTTGACGCCGCGGTCGTGGCCCTCGAGCACGTACTTGACGATGGCGTCGCTGGCGCCAAAGATGTCGTGGTTGTTGGCGCGCGAGGGCAGCGCGACGTCGTCCATGGCCGAGGGCGCGCCGCGGACCGTCTTCTTGCGGAGGCCCGTGGTGTCCCAGACGCGGACGGTCTGGTCGAGCGAGGCCGAGACGATGAGGTCGTCCTTGGGGTGGAACGCGGCGCACATGACGTAGTGGTTGTGGCCCGTGAGGATGGACACGCACGAGCGCGACTGCCAGTTCCAGATGCGGATGGTCTGGTCGTCCGAGCAGCTCAGGATCCACGGGTACTCGTGGTGGAACTGCACCGTGCGGATGTAGTCGAGGTGACCCAGCAGCGTGAACAGGCAGCGGCGCAGCTTGAAGTCCCAGACCTTGAGCTTGTAGTCGTCGCCGCCCGAGGCGAACAGCGGCTGCGAGCGGTGGAAGTCCACGCCGCGCACGGGGCCGTCGTGCTCGTCGAAGCGGTCCAGCAGCGTGCCCATGCGGTAGTCCCAGAGCTGGATCACGCCATTGTGGAGCGACGTGAGGATCCACGGGCGGCTCACGTGGAACGCCAGGCCCTTTACGCGGTTGCTCTTGGACTCGAACTTGGTCAGCATCTTCGCTTTGCAACGTGGCCGCGTCTTATCACACCGGAGAGCTCCCGCGGGGAGAGCATGGGGAGATCCGCCGCGAGGAGAGATGACGCGCATTTCCGGTGAGGCGACATTTCCATCACTTTATAGCCAATCAGAAAACTCCACCGCATGTGGAACCTCTGTTTCCCTATTTCATCCAATCCAAACGACAATAATGAGTTCCGCTTGATTTATAGCCAGTGAGAGTGCGTACAATCGGTCCCGTCGGTCGGTGGCAGCAGCGTACCCAATCACAACCCACGCGGGGGCCCCATCCGCCAACCAGAGAAAGCTTCCCCCTCTTTGGGCCGCGGGCATTTGCCGAAAAAACCGACCAACGGGCGAGCAGCACAGCGCCGATTTGAATCCCCCAGCCGGACCCAATCGCACAGCAGCGGCCCCCAACTCCCCAATAAGCGCGCGAAGAAATCCATCCAACCCCCGACGGTGCGTTGTTGCGGGCGTATCTGCGACGTGGTGACGGGGATATGGAACGCGTCTAACGTCTAACGATGGTCTAATCGCTCTAGCTCATCATGGACTCGACCGACCACGCGACCGCGCTCCAGCAGGCCCAGGCCGCGCAGGCCCAGGCCCAGGCGCAGGCGCAGCAGGCCGGCGCGGGGCAGCAGCCCAGCGCGGCGTCGCAGGCCGAGCTCCAGGCGCAGTTCGCGCTCTACCAGCAGCAGCAGCAGCAGTTCCTCCAGCAAATGGTGCGTTTGGGTTTTGCGTCTAAAGCAGGAAAAGGCTAGAGAGGGAGAGAGAGAGAGGGAGCGACGCCAGGCGAGCGCATGCTGATGCGGTGCTCGTGCATCTGCTCGTGGCTGTGTGCATGTGTGTTTGTCTGTTTGTGTGTGCTGCCGTCTGTGCGATTTGGTGCGATTCCGATGACCGTAGATGGTAGGTCTCCTCCCTTCACGGGCTCTTCTCTCTATGACTTGACGTAGTGATGAGGTCGAGCTAGTCGGCGACTGTGTCCACTTGGGGGAATTCATGATGGCTAACGCGTCCATTGTGGTGGTTCGCAGCAACAACAGCCCAACAACGAGCAGCTCCGCGCAATGTACAACGCCAACCTCATGATCATGCAGCCCTACATGGTCCGATGTCTTCGTTCTCGCCCTATATGCCAGTGGACTAAAATCTTACCTCTCGCTGTGTTTTCTCCCCGTTACAGCAGCTCAACCAGGCTTTGTTCCCCCGTATGGCCGGCGGCGCCGCCAGTGAGGTCGTGGAAGAAGAGCCCGTGTACGTGAACGCCAAGCAGTACCACCGCATCATGATCCGACGACAGCAGCGCGCCAAGCTCGAAGCCAAGCTCGGCGCGCAGCGCCAGCGCAAGGCCTACCTCCACGCGTCGCGCCACCGCCACGCAATGCGTCGTCCGCGCGGTCCCGGCGGCCGCTTCCTCACGCGTGAGGAGCTTGAGGGCTTGTCCAACGGCACGCTCACGTACGAGGACCTCCAGGTGAAGCACCGGGAGACCAAGAGCCTGGTCTAGGACGCCGCTGGCCCCCTTTCCCCGAGTGTCGTGCTGTCAGGATTGTTTTCCCCACCCCATTGATCTTTCCCCCGTAATGTTTATTGTATACGAGCGGTGTTCTCCCCCTTGGTGGAGGCTGCTCTTTTACTCATTCGTCACGTGTTCCAAACTGGCACATTCATTCTCACACAATACATCTCCTCCACAGACGTCCATCGCTCCAACTCACAGGCGGCTCACGCCGGAGCCGCTCTGCGGGTGCGAGTCGACATGGTGGCGCTGGCGCGAGTCCAGCATCGCGTACTCGCGCAACGTACTCGACGCCTTCATGATCTCCTTGAGGTCCACGCTGGGCAGCAGGATGATGTGCGAGTCCGCGACCACTTTGACCGTAAACGGCACGGGCTCGTTGTTGAGCACTTCGTGATGGCCGTACATTTCGCCGTCCGTGAGCGTGTACGGGTGCGCCGAGTGGACGCGCACTTTGCCGGAGCTACAGGAGCATGACGAGATCAGTTCGAATCCAAAATGATGGGCTCAGCTGTCACGACACAAGCAGCACGCACCAGATGAAAAATACGTCGGTGGGGAGCGTGCCCCGCTTGCAGAGCGTGTCGCCCTTGCGGTACGGCCGCGCGAAGAGCGGGGTGTTGCGCTTGTGCTGCAGCTTTTCGATTTCTACGCCATAAAAGTTCTCGTCGTCAGTATTCCTCCTATCCCCCCAAAAGCCGACACTTTCACGACAACGTACCATCGAGAATCACGCTGGACGAGGGCCACACGAGCCGCATCACGCGCAGCGACGCGGCGGCAGCCGACGTGCGCTTGTACGAGTCGGACGTGTACGCGATCGAGGTCATGCAGTAGCGGTAGTTGATCATGAACCCGAGCGCATTCGTCACGCCGTCCGCCGACGGATCGGCGAGGAAGTTGATCTGTTCGACCTGCGCGCCGTTCTGCAAGTGGAAGTTGGCCACGGGGTTGAGCATCTTGTCGCCCTTGCGCTCGAATAGCACGTACTGCGCGCACGCCTTGACGAGCACGTCGCGGATCGCAGCCGTGAACTCGTGGTCTAGTTGCCAGTCCGGCGTGCTGAGCTTCTTGAGCAGCCACTTGGTGAGCTGCGCGTGGTTCACGCCGTACTTGATAGCAAGCGCGTGGCTCTGCTCGTTCGAAAAGTACACCTGGCGCGTGTGGACGCGCTCGAGCTCGGTCTTGAACCAGCTCGCGAACCCGGGCACGGGCGAAAGCGTCGCCGACGTGTGGCACTGCGGGTACAAAAAGCTCATGCGCTCGATCGTGAGAAACAGCAAGTGGCTCGCCGTGTTGAGCTCGCGCAGCCCCTGGTTCGCGTTCGAGATCGAGTAGAAGATGATGTGCGACGGGTTCTCGATTTTGGCGCCGTCTTCGTTCAAGATTGGGTCAATCTTGCCGCACAGGTGGTCCGACACGATCGCCTCGACGAACACAAGCGGCGAGTAAGGCATCTGCAGGTGGAAGAGCCCAAAGCAGTACCGGTTCGGGCCGGAGATGCGTCGCTTGAGATCCATCCAGTTGCGGATGGCATGGACGCGCTCGTTTTTGAGCACGTACGCGACGAGCTTCTCCGAGGCCATGTCGATGCGGCGGAACCGCGTGCCGGCCTGGGTCGCGAAGAGGTCGCGCATAACGAGGTCTAGGTACTCGAGCGCCTCGAGGCTCTCCGACGGCAGCCCCGCGCCAAACTTGCGCAGCAGGAAGCTCAAATCCAGCCGCAGGCGAAGCAGGAACTTTGGACCCAGCGGCACCGAGCCCACGAGCAGGAAGAACTGTTCGGGCAGCGGCACGAGGCCCCTCTTGATGTTCTTGGCGATCGTCGGGTCGTTCTTGCGGTCGAACCCGAGCGCCGCTGCCATGACGTTAAGCACGAGGTGCGTGCGCGGCAGCGATGGGAGCGACTTGACCATCTGCGACAGGTCCTGGATGCCCAGATCCACGGCGAGCGCGAGCACAAGCGCGAGCTTCTGCTGCTCCGTGAAGAACTTGAAGTCGTGGCAGAGCTGCGTGGCGAACGCGCGGCGCCGCTTGAGCACGATCACGAAGCCCGCCGAGGCGTCGTCCTCGAGCACGCGCTTGACCTCGCGGCTGAACTGCGCACGGTCGAACGCCACGAGCGGCGCGTCGCTCGCGTGGATCGCCGCGCGCTGCGCGAGCTTGACGCGCTGCCGCTCGCGCTGGGCGAAGAGCCAGTTGTTGCCGCCCTGGAAGCCCACGATCGCCACCTCCTCGGAGATGTGCTGCGCGCTCGTGAGCAGCGCACGCCGCCGCGCGTCCTCCTTCTCGCGCTCGGCCTCCAGCGCCGCGCGGGCCGCCGCCACGGTCGCCGCGCGAGAGTTCGCCATACTTCAACTGGGCTTTGTGTTGAGCTCAACACTTTTTCCGGCGAGGAGCTAACGTATTTACCCAAATACAGCACCGTGCACTATATCAATTGTGTCCCCTCAAATCGGACATGGGTGCTCAAAACGGGAGACCTTCAATTCGGAGGGTGCTGTAAACGGGCGTCCTTCAATTCATGTGCTGCTCTTTGTGAGCTCCACTACGACTCCACTACAACAACAATTTGTGTCTTTGTAGCCAAGTATTGCTAAGGCCTACACGATAGTCTCGAACATCTTCGCCCATGATTACCTCACGAGTTTGCAACAACATTCCATCTCGCTCTGAACCCGCAACTCTAGGCTTCTGTCAAGCCAGTAAATCAGTGTGTCTTC